>CM077166.1:18608102-18752936 GCA_039583875.1 Platanthera guangdongensis | reverse complement strand
AAGAGATCCTAGAAACCTCAACCCTAGGGTTCCTACTCTTTTCAATTAATGCAAAAACATCATAATAGAAACAAGAGGAGTAGAGAGAGGAAGAGATTACCTCTCAATAGAGGGAAAAATCACGAGAAACGGTGGAGAAATGAGCTCTTGGGAGAGATCGACGGTATGTGGCTTCACCCGTCACCTGGAGCTCTTGTGGGAATCCAAAAAAAGATTAAAGTGAAATAGCGGCATTCTTTATTTCTATCGGATGGCACCGCTTCTCCCTGACCAGACACGCACGCCCCTTTATGCATGATTCACTATTGAACCGCCCGGTTCACTTCTTTCAACCGGTCACCACTTAGCCCTCTTATATCTTAACGTTAATATCTAACATTTATTATTAACTTACGCTTAATTCTTCCTTGAATAGTATATACGAAAACAATATTATTTAACTTTGCATCACGCCAATTTACGTCGGTGTTCATTAACATAATTAGATAAGTAAAAAATAATACCTGTATTTGGCGGGGTCACATGTCCGGTGCTCTCTTGAGTGAGGATACATGAAGGAAGAACAACTCAACTGGTAGTAGTGCTGGTGATGCTCTTAATGTTGGTGAACGCGGAAGGTCTTCAAAAAGAGATGACACCAAATGGAAGGGACGATCAAAGTCTAAGAGAAGTCAATCTAGAGATGCAGTGGTATGTTGGAACTGCCAAAAGAAAGGTCATGTCATGCATGACTGCAAGGCGCCAACGAAAGAAAAAGAGAAGGGTGATAAGGAATCCGTAAATCTGACTACGCCGGATGAATTATTTGATGTTGCCCTAGTTCTTTTATGTGATACTAGATGTAACTCATGGGTTCTTGACTCAGGTGCATCGTTTCATGCCACTTCCAACCGTCAGTCTTCTTAAGTTATGAGAAGGGAAACTTTGACAATGTATATCTTGGTGATGATGAGCCATGTGAGATTGTTGGAAGAGGGGAAGTGCATATATACCTCGTTGATGGGTCTACCTTGAAATTTAAACAATTGAGACATGTTCCAAGTTTGCTAGAATCTTGTATCAGTGAGTTCACTTTTTGATGAAGGGTGCATCACTATGTTTGGTAACGATTCATGGAAGGTTAACAAGGGATTCATGGTCATGGCGAAGAGAAAGAAAGAGGACACTCTCTATTTGATATCTACTAAAGAAAATATCAGTGTGGCTACATCAAAGGTTGATGTCAATGTTTGACACCGACTTGGGCACATGAGTGAGAAGGGCATGAATGTGTTGTTTTCAAAAGGAAAGTTAGACAGACTATCATCAGCCGACTTACCTTTTTGTGAAGGATGTGTCTTTGGAAAACAAAAGAAAATAAGTTTTTCAAAAGGGAAGTAAACTCTGAAATCAGATAAGTTGGATCTTGTTCATACAGATGTGTGGGGGCCTTCAAAGGTGTACTTTATTAATGGCTCTCAGTACTATGCCATATTCATCATTGACTGTAACATGAAGCTTTGGGTTTACTTTTGAAAAACAAATCTGACGTCTTTGATGTTTTCAAGAAGTGGAAAAGCTTGGTAGAAACAGAAACTAGTTTAAAGTTGAAGTGTTTAAGACCTGATAATGGTGGCGAGTATTGCAGCAAAGAGTTTGAAGAATATTGTGTGCTATGAATGACATTAGATAGAAGAAAGCCACAGGCACAACACAACAAAATGGTATGGTGGAGCATTTGAACAGGACCATGCCGAGCGTTCCAAAAGCATGAGGTTGAATGCAGATTTGCCAAAGAAGTTCTAGGCTGAAGCGGTTAATACAACCGCTTACTTGATCAATAGAGGCTCATCAACAACCATTGATTGCAAGTTACCCGAAGAAGCTTTGCCCGAAAAGAAAGTGAATTGCGGATATTTGGGTGTACCGCTTATGCTCATGTAGATGCTGAGAGCAGATCAAAGTCGGATTCAAAATCTAAGATCTGCACTATTTTGGGGTATGGTGGCCCTAGCTTTGGCTATAAGCTATGAGACCACATGAGCTTGAAGGCTTTCAGGAGTAAGAATGCGATTTTTAATGAAAATATAATGTATAAAGATCACATCAAGGAACAAGATAAGCGTGATGAGCCTATGTATTTTGAACTTGATGATATTACGAGTGTGCCGACTGGTCATGAATCTGAGCGTGTTGGTGAAGACATTGAGCATGCTAACACTCCTGGAGAAATTGATGTGGGGCCCATCACTCCACCCATTGCATCCCGACATCCTAGAGGGACTACCACTGCTTCAACACGCTACTCTCCATATTTTTACTATCTTCTTCTAACTGATAGTGGCGAGCCCAATTGTTATGAAGAAGCCATACAAGTTGTTGAGAATGATGAGTGGAAGAGTGCTATGGATGATGAGAGATTCTCTCTCTCTATTAATCAAACTTGGGATTTGGTTAAGCTTCCAACTGAGAAGAAAGCCATTTAAAAGAAATGGCCATACAGATTGAAGCATGAGCATGACGGGTTTTATAGGTATAAGTCCAGACTTGTTGTGAAGGGATTTTAACAGAATGAAGGAATCGATTTCACTGAGATTTTCTCTCCTGTGGTGAAGTTATCTACTATTAGGACTGTTATAAGCATTGTTGTTGTTGATGATCTCCACTTAGAACAGTTGGATGTAAAAACGTCATTCCTTCATGGTGACTTGGAGGAAAATATTATATGCTTCAATCACAAGGCTACATAAAAGCAGGAAAGAAAAATTTGGTATGCAAGTTGAAGAAGAGCCTTTATGGGCTCAAACAGGCACCATGACAGTGGTATACGAAGTTTGATAGGTTCATGCGGAAGAGTAAGTACGCTCGTTGCCATTCAGACCATTATTGTTATTTTAGGAGGCTCAAGGGCTCCTATATCATACTGCTTTTATATATTGATGATATGTTAGTGACAAGCTCTAATATGGAGGAGATCAAAAATTTGAAGAAGTAAATGACAAAAGAATTCTCCATGAAGGATTTGGGTCCTACAAAGCAAATCTTAGAACCAAGGATTAAAAGAGACAGACTAAATAGAGTCATAAAGCTGTGTTAGAGGAATACATTCAGAAGTTGTTGAAAAAGTTCAACATGGAAAATGTCAAGCCTGTAGCTACCCCTTTAGCAGAACATTTTAGGAGTTTCTCTAAAAAGGACAGTCCAAAGTCTCAGAGCGAGAGAGAGAGAGAATGGCTAAGGTTCCATATGCATCTGCGATGAGGAGCCTCATGTACGCCATGATTTGCAGCAGATCCGACATTGCCCATGCAATCAGAGTTGTGAGCAGGTATATGTCGGATCCAGGACGAGCATTTAAATGCCGTGAAGTGGATAATGAGATATCTTGCGGGCACAAAAGATATGGTGTTGTGCTACCCAGGCACAAAAGTTCACTTGCAAGGATATGTTGACTCCGATTTAGCCTGGGAGGTCGATGAAAGTAAGAGTACCATAAGTTACATGTTTACTCTTGGGAGTGCTGTTATTACTTGGATGTCAAGATTACAGAAAGTTGTTGCCCTGTCAACAATGAAAGCTGAATACATTGCTGCATCTGAAGCCAGCAAGGAGTTGATATGGCTGCAAGGTTTACTAAAGGAGCTTGGTTCTGAGCAAGTCGGTTGTAGCCTATTTAGTGATAATCAGAGTGTCATTCACTTGGCTAAAAATTTTGCTTTTCATTCTAGAACCAAGCACATCAGATATTGATATCATCACATGCGTTCCTTGATTGAAGAAAGTATCTTCAGATTGGAGAAAATATACATGGATGACAACCCAGCTGCCATGTTTACAAATATTGTGCCCGGTGAGAAAATAGAGTTTTGCTCAAACTTCATTGGGTTGATTACTACTAGATAATTAGTATTGCCATCATGATTTGCAGTGCAAATGTGTTGTTTGTGAGAGGATCAGTCCTAAGTGGAAGATAATTAATTTGTGGTCCTGACCTAGACCAGTTCAATTTAACCGGTCTACGATTTGGTATACCGCGAGGAGCGGAGAGGGGATCGATTACTTATCCCCATTCATTCCCGATTACAGCCCGAGTGAGAGCAGCGAAGAGCAGCAATTGCACTAGGTGGAGGTGATTCAGAAGGGAAAAGCGACTAGAGTAGTTAGGGCTCACGGCTAAGGCGATCGTGGAGGAGTCTACTCCAGTGTCTATGCTCGTGAAGGAGGAGGATCAATGTTCAGCGATCTTGGAGTAGCCGACCGGGAAGGAGATCTGAAGTTCACTTAGATCTCTTCGTCTCTTCTTCTAGAAGGAGGAAAGATTTATCCCCTTGGTGTTCCAACCCTCTCCCGGCTACAATCAATAGCCTAGGCTTTGCACCTCTCAAACCCTGCACCTCCTATTGCATTTTTCTTTGTATTCTAGGGGATATTTGAGGTATTAGCCAAGTAGTGGCTAAGCAAAGCTCGTTGTCTCTGTGATGAATTTATGTAGGGATGTTTTGGAGTATTGGTCGGTATAGGATCAAGCGGAGCACACAGTCTTCTCTTTATTATTGCATTGTATTATTGTGGTGGAAGATTATGCTTGGGTTTTATTTCATGAGGGTTTCCCAAACTTGGTAATATAAAGCAAATTGGAGAAATTTGTGTCTGCCGCTGCAATTGATATTGCTTGAATTTTACCCACGTTGATATTTTAAGAGCCCCAAAACATCGACCTCCTTGTACAACAACCAACATGCCTATTAATAGATGAAAAATTGCTAGGGCACCCAATCAAATAACTTATAATATATAAATCGATCAAGTGTCAAATATAACTCAAAATGCAAAAATAAATGTATAAAATTGACTCGAACGATGACTCAGATTGTCTGGACAAGCAACAGATCACGCCTCCTGCTGGAACAAATGTGTGTGGGCCTATAATCCCATCTACTCCCTTGGTTTGAAAGCATTCATCACCAGTGAATGCAGATGATCATATTCTTAGCGTAGCTTAGGGGCGAGTCACTCAAGCTCTGCTAGGTAAATCCAAGTATTATCTAAGGTTGGGCACCCTCTCCAACTAATGAGATATCTTAGTGTATCTCACTCTATTGTGGCCATGAAGTTGTGGACAACAATCAGATCTATGACCCCTACTGTCACTAGTGTCTTTACGTAAAATGTGTCTTTGAATGGAATTTTTGTTGTTGGTACCGTCGGTGGTATGAGGTGGCTCTCTTTGCATGACTCATTAGGTTAAGACTGGGGTGGAATGGGAGGGAATAAGACATGATGTGGCTCATGCACGAAAATGGAGAAAGGATCCACATACACACGCTCCTCATAGTAAGGAGTCAGGTCCTCTACATTGAATACTCTTTTTACCCTCATGTTTTGATGGATGTCAATCTCATGTGTTCATATTGTTCCTTCGTATGACTATGTAGAAGCCCATTCATCCTGCACTTAATTTTGTTGTTGTTCCCTGAAGGAGCCTCTCAGATCATATGCGAATCATTACTTGCTCTCCATCTTCAAAAATTTGTTCCCTCCTATGCTGCTCTACCTGGGCCTTATAATCAATATTCATTGAATTTTCTTTCGGACTATTTTATGAAGTTTATGCAAATGCTAAATGAAGGCTCTGCAGATGCACTTGGATGTGATTTTGTAGGGACGTGGATCGCGTCAATAAACATCCTAGGGCCATAACCTATCATACTGTGAAATAGACTCGGACTTTTGGTCATATTAACTGAACTATTATGCAAAAATTTTGTGATGGGTAGAATAAAATCCCAGATGAGGGGTTATCTCCAACTAAACATCGTAGAAGGGTTCCTACGCTACTGTTGGCATTTTTGGTTTGTGCATCCGTCCGTGAGTGATAAGCGGCGGAAAACTTCAATGTCGTACTCGTTTTTTACTTGTTGTTTTTCCAAAAATAGCTCATAAATCGAACGTCGCGGTTGGAAACTATAGACGTAGGTAGCTTGTAGCCAGTGATACTTGAAAACCTCTCTAAAGTACAGAGCCGCCATTTCAAATGTATCAATGTTATTTCGACATGGAATGAATTTAGTCATTTTCGAAAAAACGGTTACCACGATAAAAATAAAATCACGTTTTCTCGGAATGCGAGGCTGACCCAGTTTAAAGTCCATACTAATGTTAGTTCAGGGTCTGTGTGGGATAGGAAGCAGAGTATACGAACCAGTGGGTTGGCATGCCCCCATCACGATCTGACATACTCAACAATGTCTAACAATCTTCACGACATCCTTCTTCAGGCTAGGCTAGAAGAAGCGATCATCAACTAACATGACAATTTTATCTCGATTGAAATGTCCTGCGGCTCCACCTGCGTGTAGCACCCAAATAAGGAAATCTTGAAGGGGCGTCTGTGGTACGCATAGACAGGGTTTTGTGGTATTGACGGTATCAGGTTGGAGTGGCGAGGGTTGCGACGCTTGAGGGCTGGAGCTTGATTGATGACAACTGTTAGGGCATAAAACATAGGAATGGAAAGAAAATACCCATATAGTCACACCAAGGGGGCTGTAGGAGTCATACGGGAGGAGACCGATGGTTTCAGAGGAGTTCCAAAACATTGATCCCCTCTACAGTAGCCAACGTGCCTAATAGTTGAAAGATTGCTCGGGCACCCAAATCAGATGGCTCATAATGCCTGAAGCGATCAGGTGTTAAATTAAACTCATAATGAAAAGTAAATATACAAAATCGTCTCAAAACGATCATCCAGACGCATGTGGAGTCAGATCATCCCAAAGGACAATGAATTACCATCTCCTGCGAAAATAAACGTGAGTGAGATGATGATCTCCATCAGATTTTCTATCAATTATATATGTATATATATATATATAGAGAGAAAGAGATGTAAAGAGAAAGAGTGAGACCGCTCAATTCAATTATAAGTGCATGCAAAAATGAATGGATTTGCAATCATACATTAATGCACATTTTGATCTCTTGGCTTGATTCAAATATGATTTTAGACACACTTGATCCTTAATCTACTCGTTGACTTTCAATTTCAGCCAAAAAGCTTATTCATTTTTCAACCGTTCATCAAGTCAAACAAACTGCCCTTCTTTTAATTAGGAAACCATGAGAGCACTGCTCTTCTACTAGATTCCCTCTTTTTTCCTTTTATTCATCCTTTTTACGCATATTTCTGAATGTATCTGGAAACTGTTCTTATGTGTTGAAATTTACTTTTGTGCTTCTTGAAGTATTTGATCGTCCCACTGGATTTGATTGTTGATTGAATTTAAATGAATAGGATTGAACTTTGGAATGTTCTCCACAAGGCTGAATTAATTAGCACGAAGTATGGTGTACATGATAAAACAATTATTGATCCATCTATGAAGGACAATTCTAATAAAGATGCTGTGAAAACGGCAGAGGGAACTAAAGTGAAAAGTAAAGCAATTAAGGCACTTACTTGCAGACAATCTGGAAAGTCGGTTCAGAAGGTTTCTAAAAAGAGACGCAAAGCTACTGGTAATATTGCTATAATGCGGGCTTCTTTTTTTCCTCCCTTTCTAATTTGGTTATTATATGTTTATCATTCTGTAAGTCATTTTTAACCTTGATTTCATTATTTGTTAGAAATTTATATAGTTATTTCTCTTTCTCGCTGCTGGAATATGATATGTCGCATAACATTCAAGATGAATCTATTGTTTCCTTCCTTGTTTAATTCAGGTGGCACGCTTGAATTGGAGCAATGTGTAGATATGAAAAGCTTAAGGTTGTCTCCCAACCAAGAGACTGTGTTGGCATCAGGTTATGTAATATTCTCCTTTTTTGGGTAAAAATTTAGATTCTTTGTCAGTAAGCCTGTTGTTTAGTCTGTTAGAGATTCCATCTCAATTTGTCCGACCTATCTCAAGATAAGCTTGATGTCATTCGGTTCTATCTTGAGCCAAGCTGAATCTAATTATATGTTGGCTGGATCCAATCTCAATTCGAGTCGAACATGTCTAGTTATGTTTGATTTCTTCCAAAACTGATTTTATTGTGTTTAAATTTCTTTCTCTAAGATATTCTTAGTCTAGCATACACACATATACTCTCTCACACACACACATTGGAAGAATTATGAAAAACTACCCTGCAAGTTTGCATAATTATAGAAATTTCCTCTCTTAAAATCATTAAGGTCTCCCCTCTGAATTTACATTCTTAACATGCACCAGAAAAACCCCACGGTTTTTTTTGGTACATGCATGTCAACAATGTAAACTTAAAAGGTACTGGTAATCTTAAAAAGGTTGAGGGGATGTCTTTGTAATTATGCAAAGTTGGATGGGAGGTTTTAGTAAATGTATACATAAATATTGTAGAAAATGGAGAAAAGTGAATCTTATTCATCCAAAAATTGTGGAAACATTTGCAGAGAATACACATATATATAGGAGAGAAAGAAGAGACGAATCTTAAACAAAAGAGTGGGATTAATCTAACACTATTGGGCCTAAAAACACGAGCCTAAATACAAGGCTTTCCAACACTCCCCTGCAAGCTGGAGTGTACACGTCATAGACACCAAGCTTGGATAGAAACTGATGATATAATGGTCGTGGTAGAGCCTTGGTAAGAATATCGCCAACTTGCCGAAAAGCAAGAACATGCTCCAATTCTAGCTTCTTCAACTGAACCTTCTCTCGAACGAAGTGACAGTCAACTTCGATATGTTTTTTTCGCTCATATAATACGAGATTCTTGGCAATATGAATGACAACCTGACTGTCAGAACAGGGTTGCCGGTGAGGACAATTTTACTCCTAAATCCCCAAGAAGACTCTCAAGCCAGGTAAGTTCTGACACAACAACCGTCATTGCACGGTACTCAGCTTCAGCAAACAAGCGAGCAACCACAGACTGCTTCTTACAGCGCCAAGTAATAAGGTTTCCTCCAAAGTATGTACAAAAACTAGTAGTAGACCGTCGATCATCCAGCGAGCCCGCATAATCCGCATCAGAGTATGCAATAAGAGATAGAGAGGAGGATGACTTATACACAAGTTCTTGTCCAGGAGCAGTCTTCAAATACTTGAAAATGCGTTCGACTGTCTGAAATGAGAGGCTCGAGGAGTATGCATAAATCGACTGACCACTCAAACAACAAACGAGATATCATGTCTCGTAACTGTTAGATATATCAGTTTTCCCACAAGACGCCGATAATACTCGGGATTTGGAAGCAGTGAGTCGAAGTTAGATTCATGAGCACACAACTTGTGGTTGACCTCCACCAGGGTTTCAGCAGGTTTGCACCCGGAGAGGCCATCGTCTTGCAGAAGGTCAATACAATACTTTCGTTGGGATAAGACAAGGCCATCAGGCCGCCTTGCAACTTCAAGGCCAAGAAAATACCGATGGTTTCCCAAATCTTTGATTTGAAAGACAGAGTTTAAGTGCTGTCTGACCTGTTGTATCACTGTGGAGTCATCACCAGTAATCAAAATGTCATCCACATGGACTAGGAGAAAGACTGTCCCAGTTGATTGATGACGAGTGAAAAGAGAGAATTCTATCGAGTTTCTCTTGAAACCAACCTCACGAACGACCGTACTGAATTTTTCAAACCACGACCGAGGAGACTTTTTGAGACCATAGATAGATTTTTGGAGCAAACACACACGAGACTCCCCCGTGGTCTCAAACTCGGGTTGTTGATGCATGTAAACCGTCTCAAGAAGGTCACCATTCAAAAAAGCATTTTTGATATCTAGCCGATGTAACGGCCACCGACGATGAACAACCAAGAAGAGCAGAACCCGAACAGAATTTAACTTGACAACTGGCGAGAACGTTTCATCATAATCAAGGCCGTATTGTTGAGTAAATTCTCGGGCCACAAGCCGAACTTTCAGACAATCAACGGTTCCTTCCGCCGCATGTTTGATTGTAAAGATCCACTTGCACCAAATACAACTATGTCCAGGAGGTAAAGAGACAAGATCGCAAGTCCGATTGGCCCAGAGAGCGATCATTTCCTCATCCATGACAGCACTCCACCCCGAGTGCTGGAGAGCCTCCTGTAAAGAGTTAGATATAGAAATGAATGAGAGAGATAGCAAAAATTGAAGAAGAGGCGGAGAGAGGCGATGTAAAGAGACGTAATTTGCCAATGGATGAGCTGTAGAGGTGATGTCGAAGCAACAGGCCGCGAGAGCACACCGGTAGAGGGAAGCTGCTGCAAGGCATCAGAACGAGGAGGATGACGAGCTTAAACTTGAATGATGAGTGGTTTGGACGAGACTGACAGTGGAGTAGGTGTGGGAAGAAGGGGTGGAAGCGGAGACGTGATTGGAACTGTGGGCCGAGGTAGAGGAGGAGGAAGAAGAGGATCAATAGGGTGAGTGTGATATGGTTGGTTTTCACGAAAAGTGACATTAGTAGACACAACCAACTTTCTTTCGGTAGTAGAATAACAGACATACTCATTCTGGGTGCGAGAGTATCCGACAAATATAGCTTTTGTAGCCCGTAGGACAAATTTGTCATTTGGTGAAACAAGGCTATGGACATATGGAGTACATCTAAAGACGCGTGGTGTGGGAGAGAAGAGAGCCTTGGATGAGAAAAGGAGAGTGACATGGGCCACAAAGTTGAGGATATACGAGGGCATGCGATTGATGAGATGACAAGCAGTAGAGACAACAAAGTTCCACTAGAGAGGATGAACGTGCATTTGAAACATGAGAGATCTGACAACATCAAGGAGATGCCGATTTTTCCGCAATGCTACACCA
The DNA here is from genome assembly GCA_039583875.1 of Platanthera guangdongensis. Classification (NCBI taxonomy): domain Eukaryota; kingdom Viridiplantae; phylum Streptophyta; class Magnoliopsida; order Asparagales; family Orchidaceae; genus Platanthera; species Platanthera guangdongensis. The sequence continues at coordinate 18,742,179 of CM077166.1, read as the reverse complement.
TTCTGTTGAGGGGTATATGCACAAAAACTCTGATGGATAATACCAAACTCGATGCATCGATTCAAGAAGGTCCGGATGGTATACTCATGTGCAATATCAGCACGAGTATTCTTTAAGGGAGTAGAAAATTGAGTGCGAGTCTCTGTAAGAAATGTGCGGAAGGTGGACGGGAGTTCGACACGATCGCGAAGTAAGTACAAGCAGGTAACACGTGAGTAATCATCAATAAATGTTACAAAATAACGATAACCAAAAATATTAGGGATCTTGTATGGTCCCCAAATATCTGAATGCACTAATGAAAAAGGTGCATCGCTCCGGGTACAAGGGGAAGTAAAAGATACACGATGTTGTTTGCCAAAAATACATGATTCATAAGAAAACTCCTGAAGAGGAACAGAGAAGAGCTTTCTTGATAATCTGGAGAGTAGCATGCCTAAGACGACGATGTCAATTAGCGGAAGAGAAAGTGGAAGGAGAAGTAGATGGAACATCCAAAAGATACAGCTCGTTGGACATCCGGCCTCTACCAAGTATACTTTGTGTTAGTCGATCCTGCACAACAAAAGAAGAGCGTGAAAAAGTTACACAACAATCAAGGTCCTGTGTAAAAGGACTAACAGAGAGAAGATTAAAATGACATCCCAAAATATGAAAAATCGAGGATAACAAAAGGGAAGGAGTAAGAGGCAGATGAGCAGCGCCAACAATCGGGGTCGTGCCACCATTTTCCACAGTAATGAACTTGGGATAAGCAATATCTAAATATTGAGGTGGCTTCTGCGGAGAGAGATGATGCGTGACACCCGAGTCCACAATCCAGTGAGAGCTTTGAGAGAGACAAGATGTACCTTCATTGGAGATCGAGGCTATGGATCCAGAAGAATGACTAACCACCCCTTCTGGCTGTTGGAGTTGAGCACGTAGAGCAACAATGCTTCACTAGTGGCGGGGGGAGAAGCGGGAGTAACAGAAGTAGTAAGGTGGGGAGACAAACCATGCTTGCGGTAGCAGGTGGCCTCAAGATGACCATCGCGGCCACAGTGAGAACATTTAAAGATGGTACGACCACCACGACCCCGTCCCTGAGGTTGGCGACCTTCACGTGTCGGTGGACCACGAGTAGAAGGAACTAGAGTAGCTATATGCTGCTGGAGGAGAGCAGAAGAGAGATTTGGAGCCTCTGGTGGAGGAGTAACTTTCAGGAGCATCGAACAAACATCCGAGAGGGACGAAGTAACAATGAAAGATAGGATCTGAGCTCGAACACTATGAAGATGTGGTGGAACACGAGTCATCATCATCATAATCCCAATGGCTTCTTTTTGCACACGTTGCGTAGCCAAATCCGTGGTGGGAGGTTGATGTTGTATCCATGCCTCCACAAGAGTTTTAGCACGAGCAAAAAAAGTTGTCAAGTCACCAGTAGCCCCGGGGTCAAAGGATTGAAGATCGGTAAGTATGTCGAATAAGTGTTAAAGACTGTCCTTGCCAGAGTAGAGGGAGTGAAGATCCTCCCACATTGCGTGAGCCTTCTCGTGATACATGACCATCCGATACGGCTCGATGTCCAGAAAATTGAGAAGCCATGACTGGACACGTCCATCATCACGTATCCACTCCTCAGTGGGTGTAGTAGGAGAAGCCCTTGTCAGGTAATGAAGAAGTCCTTTAATCTGCAGAATACAGCGAACAGAGTGAACCCATTCAACAAAATTTGGTTTCCCACGAAGTGAGATGGCAGTGATCCGCAATTCGTCACGAAGCTTAGGAGGAGCAACATTAACACGTTCAAGAAGAGAAGAAGCAGCCGAGGCCATGCAGACTCAAAATCCGGTGAAGAGGCGAACTGCCCGAGTGGTAGACAGGAGCGACAAGCTGTAGCTGTCCGCGGGAAGCAACGAACAAGGGACCTTCATAAAATAACCTGCAGCGAGCAGAGAGGGCAGGCGGTCTCAGCAGCGGGTAAAAAACCAACAACCCGCAGCGGGTAAAAACAACAAGTCGCAGCAGACCAAGAGCATACCAAAAAACAGACCGGGGTAAACCATCAACAAGAAAGGCAAACCACAGTGAAAAAAGACGGATATGCGAGTAGAACACAGAAGAGAAGGAAGAAGCACAGACCGCAACAGGTAGAGACCACCAAACCGCAACAGATGCAAGAGTAGACCGCTGTGGATAAGAGCAAATACCGCAGCGCAAGGAGAGGCAACATGCAACGGACAAAGAGCAATCCGCAGCGGCCAGGAGAAACAACCCGCAACGGACAAAGAGCAATCCACAACGGAAATTGAGGCAATCCGCAGCGGTAATCGAGGCAACCTGCAGCAGACAAAGAGCAATCCGTAGCGGATAGCGGAGGAGCAAACCCGCGGTCAGATCGCACAACAAGATGAAGTAGTCAAGAGGAGAAGAGCGTGCGGTAAGGGAGAGAAAGAGTGTGCCCCACAGAGCAGACGTGAAAGGTTATAAAAGGATAGAGGGGGTGTAGATCCACGGGAGAGAGGAGAAGCGGCGGGTAGAAAGGAGAGACCGCAGACAGGGTGTGGTTTAAAGAAAGCAGAGATCGCAGACAGGGTGTGGTTAACAAAAGCAGAGATCGCAGACACGGTGCGGTTAGAAAAAATCAGGTCAGATCTGGAGCTCTGATACCACGTAGGAAATGGAGAAAAGTGAATCTTATTCATCCAAATTTGTCTTTACTCTTCTAGAGAGTACACATATATATAGGAGAGAAAGAAGAGAGGAATCCCAAACAAAAGATGTGAGATTAATCTAACACTATTGGGCCTAAAAACATGGGCCTAAATACAAGGCTTTTCCAACAAATATGAATATACACATTCTTATACATTTGGATTAAACTTAAGCCAAATTCTGTAATTTTGTATATTGTGTAATATATGCATACTTATACATTTGGTTTCCGTAATTTTAATGAGTAGACCTGTCATAAACCCATTAGATGCATTAATTCAATAAATTCATATATATATAGACAGCTATCCGACGTTAAATTCATATATATACAGCTGGTAAATCCATTAGATCTTAAAGTTTTGAACCATTCCGACGTTTGAGCCAAATTCACAGCTTTTCTTGTGTTTGTGAAGGACGCTATTTTACTTCCCTATTATTTTTTTAATGTATTTCTAAAGTTTGTTAACTTCCATTCCAGATAACAGTAGTGGTTGCTTGCGTTTACCTTCAACTCCAAAGTTGCATCCAAAGTCTCCTGTGATGACATCTAGCATTCAGAATTCCTGTCAAAAAATTCTGATGCCTGTGAGAGTACAATGTCCTCCTCAAATTCAAAAGTTTCAGCTTCAGCTGTTTCCCATCGATGAATCCACTCGCAAGTTTATGGAGGAGGTGGAAACCACAAAACTTTATTTTTTAAAATTGACCCTTTCTCCACCTAAATTAAAGAATAACCTATCTGATATATTTTTGATCCTTTGTATTCTCTGTAGGAAAATCATTGTCCTTACCTTGAGCTAACTATAACAACCAAAAAGAAGATAGCCTCGGTAATTAAGCATTTGGATATCAAGTGGGGTCATTCCAGAACTGCTTCAGAGGAGCTCATTCTCTTTCCTTATAATGCCCGAGTTGAAAGCCTGGAGAATTCAAAAAGGTGGAGTTTGAAAGACTCTTACATCACTGCGGCCGAAGTCCATGCTACCATTGGTAAACCAGCTGTTTTCAGGCTAAGGTTTTTCTTTTCCCAGATTAATCAGTGACTTCATGCTCTACTATTTTGTACAGTTTTCATCTAAATTTTATGAGTGCATCATATCTTTCATAGCCATTCAACACAAAATCTATCTATTCTTCTAATTAATGCATTTCATATTCTTCATTGTACATGTTCATGGCCACCAAAATCTGTTTTTATTATCTAATCTTTGTTAATTGTATTCTCATTCCTCAAATATTTTTTCTTTAATTTATCCTAGTAGTTTTTCCCTACATCAAACTTAGCATTTTTTATTCTGTCAGGCTCAACTTAGGTATCAATAAACTTTTAACAGTTTAACAAATTCACACGGCATCGCATGTCTAATTGGGTGTTTTATGAAATTTACATAAGTTTTCATGATATCCCGTATGGCATAGCACTTTTGAGGTATATATCTATTTTAACCGCCCAATTGTAACTCTAAATTGCATTCTTATCCATATCCTTATTTTTATTAAATAATTCACGATACTTAAACATATCACACTTGATAACAATTTTTTATAAATAATATATATGGATGATTGTTAATATTACACCCACTAAAATTGTATACATTATACTTAGGCTCCGTTTGAGGGGATTTATTTTCACCGGTCAAACGGTTGCGACCGCATGAACCGGAGCTTAATTAAGATCTGGTTCATGCGGTCGCAACCGCTTGACCGGTGAAAATAAGTCCCCCCAAACGGAGCCTTAATCATTGTTCTATTTATTCTAGGCTCTTTATATTCTAAATAGAATTTGCAGTGTTATAATATTTCGGTTGTCTTAATGAATGTTTTATTGATTAGAATTATGTCATTTACAAGAAGCATACATTAAGATTTCTCATTTTGATGTCAGAGCATCTTCTTGAGCTCTCAATTTATATCAAGCTTTAATTAAATATACATTTAGTTTGATCTTTTAATTCTAAAAAAGTAAATCATTTTCTAATTTATTCTTTAAATCAATTATGAAAAACATTCTTATTACAAATCACATGATATTTTGATTAAATTAGATATTAGATATATTGAATATATGTGTTTTTTCTTTTATTGGAGAATAAGTTCTCACTGTTAGAATATGTTTTATTTTTATTTTTTATGTTTGGTTCGAATATGGTGTAATACCCCCTTCATATATAGAGGGGGTTCTTTATACAAGTGAATTAATAATTTTTCTGCCACACAACATGGTATCAGAGCACAAAACACTCTCGGTGCCCTAATCTTCCGCCCACCTCGCCCGCTCGCCGTTCCATCTTCCGCGCTGCTCCATCGTCCGCACTGTCCGACTCACGCTAGCCACTCGCTCTCCTTCGCAGTCTCCTGCGAGCCGCTCACTCTCCACCTCCGACTCCCGCGAGCCCAGTAACACTCGGTTCCGCGAGCCTGTCTCTGCCCAGTTCCGCTAGTTCTTTTTTTCCCTTCTCCATCCCTTGTTCCGATGCCGAATCATCTATGCAGTCGATGCAACCTGTGGTGCATCTTTTTTATTCTTATTTATTGTACCTGTATTTTTCCTTTTGTCGTGCACGTTATTAGCGCCTTGGATGTTAATTTTGTATCACGCATATTGTTCACGCATTTTTGTTTGGCTCGTTGGTGTGACCGGCCAACGGGTTCCTGAATGCATAGGTCCGGTATTTTAGGTGATAGGTTAATTCAGGTAAGCTTTAATTTAGTTAACTATTTTATTTTTTAAATTTATAAGTTTTTAAATCTCCCACTCGGTATGCCAATAGCCCAAACTTCATAGTATTCCAAATGTGAAACCCTAAACCTACCCCTTTAAAAACAACCCTCCCCACTGTTCCAGACCCGGCTGGAATAGAACGAACAGGAAAAATCTTTTCTTGTTGTCGTTCTCCCAGCGCCGCACTCAACCCGCGTCGGCCCTCAGTTCCTGCTCGACATAGTCGCCGTTTGAAGCCACCCCCTCCAGCGTTCACCTCCTCCGACGGACGACAACCTCCGACCGAGCATCTCAGCCTTTGCTTGAAGGCGCTTCGATTTGCAGTCGTCTTCCCGACAGAGATCTTCCAGAAGCTCCGCCACCTCCAGTGCACAACTCCTCCGGCGCCGACGAACTCGCCAGACCCTTTTCTGGGCTCCGGCGACCCCTTCTGCACCGGTCGCCAACTGCTTCAGCGCAACTCCGGCTCATTTCCCCTGCTTCCCGTCAGCCCGACTCCTGTTCCAGATCCGGATGCTCCGCCCAAAGCCATTTCTGCTTTCGGCCAGCTTTCCCCTTTCGGAGACCTTCACCCCCAGTGATCTCCAAGCAATCCTGAACACATAATGTAGCTTCTCCTCCAGCCTACCCGGAATCTTGCAGTGGCTGCCACCTCTGCCCTTGGTATACCTTTCCATCTCATTTCACAACCATTAGTTTCTTTTATGCTCAAATTTAAATTGAATAGTTAATTAGTGGAGCGTGCCCAAGTTTATTTATCACCAATTATCGTTATTTTCCATTGTCATGTTTGACCGCTTCATATTTTGTGCCTGTGGAATTGTGTTTTGTGACGTTACTACGTTTATGCGGTAGTCTTGCGTTCGCAAGCGACGCCTCGACCGTTTAATTCGTTAGAAATAGCCCGTGAATGCCTCCCGCGCCACAAATATTTTGAAAGATCGCATTTATTGTTTTTTGAAAACCACAGTCCTAGGTTTCAGATCACATCAGTTTGGTGTGGCTACTGAGATATCTCACTTCTATTGTGGGATAGCCGAGCGCCGTTCGTTTTAGGAGTTTTAAGTTTTCAAAGAAAAAAAAAAGTAAACGATGGAGTCTAGAGTCAGACACATTGATGGAAGTTTAGGAGACATGGGTGAACGCCTGGAAGAACTCATGGCCGCTGTCACTACACTCACTGTCTCCGTGAGAGATATAAATCTGGTCATGTTAGGGTTACGCGCTTCGGTCAACAACTTGGAAGCACAATATCACTTAGGGGGTCCTCCTGCACAACCCCCTACTCCTCATGCACGACCTCCTACACCTCCACCGCCAGAACCCCAACCAGCTCATCACGAACACGGGCATCCACCTAGGTGGGATGCAGGTATTAAATTAGATGTTGAAGATTTTGAGTGCACACTTGAGCCCGAGGTGTGTCTTGATTGGTGCGAACGACTTGAGCGATTCCTCAGCTGGAAGCGCACACTTGCCCACCAGCAGGTGGAGTATGCTACCCTGAATCTGAAGGGCCCCGCACTCACATGGTGGGGGCAAGTCGAGCGGATGCGATACACTATGGGACAACCACCTATCACCACCTGGGTTGAGTTCAAAGCTCAACTCAAGAGGAGGTACGTCCCCGCTGATTTTATGCAGACCTTGTACCGTAGGTATCACAACGTACGACAAGACAAACAAACCGTTGACGAGTACACAAACGAGTTCCTGGTCCTCCAGTCACGCTTAGATCTGAATGAGGAAGGCCACATGGTTGTGGCCCGTTATCTGAATGGGCTACGATACGTGATATGAGACCAGTTAGAGTTTCATGATTTTCGGGACCTTGGAGAGATCTCCAGTCGAGCACGTTGAGTGGAGGCCCTCCAGAAGAGGACATCTGGTCAGAGGTCTACTGATGGACCTAAGTCTACTGACAGACCCACTTCGAGCATCACCACCACTACACCTACATCTGCTACTACTGATTCCCCACCTCTTGACATTACTAGAGCCCCGACTCTTCACCCTGGCCCGTCCCGGGGTAAGGAGCCCATGGGAGCCCGACCCCACACTGGAGTGTTTCGATGTTTCAAGTGTTTGGAACCTGGGCACAAGTCTTTTGAGTGCCCGCGACGCAAGTTCGTTGCTGTGATTGATTCCACCTCCAGGGGTGAACCCGAGTATGAGGTTTTCCTTAGTGACCCCCAGCCCGAGCCCCTGCTTGAGCCTGATAGTGTTATGGAGGTCGAGGGCGAGCAAGAAGAGCACCTAGTTTGTGCTCTTCACTCTAGTTTGATTACCTCTGGCGAGACCACTGAGCAGGATCCTCGACGAAAAGAAATTTTCCGCACTACCGCCCACATTCAGGAGCATTTCTGTTCCATCATTATTGATAGCGGCAGTATGAAAAACTATGTGTCTCAGCAAATGGTGGAGAAGTTAGGACTTTTGACACGCCCCTTAGAGCAGCCGTACCATTTATCTGGGGTCAGTAGTCTGTTGACTATACCCATTACTCATCATTGTCAGGTAGAGTTCTCTATCAGGGACGTGTATCGTGATTCAGTGTTTTGTGATGTCGCCCCCGTCAACGTTTTCCACATACTTCTAGGACGACCCTGACAGTATGACCGACATGTTCTGCATGATGGTGTGAGGAACTCCCATTCTTTTGATCATCATGGGCGCAAGATTATTCTTCTTCCCCAGAAGAATGGTCCTGTTCCTAGAGCACCTGGGAGGACCTCACTAGCATCTACGTCGTCGTCTTTAGTCTCCACTACACCACTCCTATTTAGTGTTACGCTTCGGCCTGGACCCTCGCTCCAGGGGGAGGCATCTGATTTTCAAGAGTCATCTATTTTGGGTGCTCTAGTAGCACCACCTTTTATTGACTTCGTATTTGATGAGCACGCGTTTAGTCCGCATCGTTTGTCCTTGGTGGCAGTCGAGCGCACATTGGGGCTCCTCACTTTGATCGTTTGATGTTTGTGATTCTTAGGTCGTACGAGGAGAGTTGAGATTGTGGAAACCACACGTCACCACACATCTTCCCAAAACCCCGAGGTGATGGTAAGGGGGGACGGGGGTACGGGGGTACATGAACACAAAGGACCGCCTACTGCAAGCGATGTGGGATTAACCCCAACCACAAGACCGCGGGGATATTCCGCCACACAAGGAGGGGGGGGGGGGGCACCGGGGTCAACACCCAGACCTGGAACGCGATGGGGAAAGCCCAAACATGCGGTCCCACACACACGTGTCCTGCTGGCTAATATAATCTCAACACACCCCCGCAGCAGGACAACCTGCCTCTGATACCATGTGGAAACCACACGTCACCACACATCTTCCCAAAACCCCGAGGTGATGGTAAGGGGGGACGGGGGTACATGAACACAAAGGATCGCCTACTACAGGCAATGTGGGACTAACCCCAACCACAGGACCGCATGGATATTCCGCCACACAAGGGGGCCCACCGGGGTCAACACCCAGACCTGGAACGCGATGGGGAAAGCCCAAACATGCGGTCCCACACACACGTGTCCTGCTGGCTAATATAGTCTCAACACACCCCCGCAACAGGACAACCTGCCTCTGATACCATGTGGAAACCACCCGTCACCACACATCTTCCCAAAACCCCAAGGTAGTCTCAACAGAGATGACCCATAAGTTTTATACTTCTCATCGGGACACTCGTTTCCATGGGTTTTTGTGGAATATTATAATCGATAGATTTGTGATCTGCTTAAAATGTTGTGACTCAAGTGAGATTTTATCGGGTGACGTCAAAGTGATGGATGGTCCTGGTCTAGCGGACGAACGCAAGTGTCTACCAAGCAAGAGGATGTTGCGTCATGAATTATTGATTCCACGGCTTGCTTCCATTTGTTTCACGTTTTCCCTCCCACCATTCTTTTGCTACACACACCGTGACACCGCCCCTGTCATCCCCTGCAAGCTCTAATAATTACCATTTCTTTAAATCTTTTGCATAAAATTTGGCTAATGGATTGCGAGTTTGGGAATGAAAGGTTACTTCCAGGTTTGGGTCGCAGCCACGGCACCAGCAGGACACCTATGCAGCTTCTTTCTGACCACCGTCTTGGACTTGATAGTGATTGGTTGCATTGCGTTCTCGTCGGGGTCGAGTTCTTTCAACCCCGGGGGAATTGATGCAACCTGTGATGCATCTTTTTTATTTTTATTTATTGTACTTGTATTTTTCCTTTTGTCGCGCACGTTATTAGCGCCCTGAATGTTAATTTTGTATCACGCATATTGTTCGCGCATTTTTGTTTGGCTCGTTGGTGTGACCGGCCAACGGGTCCCTGAATGCATAGGTCCGGTATTTTAGGTGATAGGTTAATTCGGGTAAGCTTTACTTTAGTTAACTATTTTATTTTAAAATTTTTAAGTTTTTAAATCTCACACTTAGTGTGCCAATAGCCCAAACTTCAAAGTATTCCAAATGTGAAGCCCTAAACCTACCCCTTTAAAAACAACCCTCCCCACTGTTCCAGACCCGACTGGAACAGAACGAACAAGAAAAATCTTTTCCTGTTGTCGTTCTCCTAGCGCCGCACTCAACCCGCATCGGCCCTCAGTTCCTGCTCGACGAAGTCGCCGTTTGAAGCCACCCCCTCCAGCGTTCACCTCCTTCGACGGACGACAACCTTCGACCGAGCATCTCAGCCTTTGCTTGAAGGCGCTTCGACCTGCAGTCGTCTTCCCGACAGAGATCTTCCAGAAGCTCCGCCGCCTCCAGTGCACAACTCCTCCGACGCCGACGAACTCGCCAGACCCTTTTCTGGGCTCCGACGACCCCTTCTGCACTGGTTGCCAACTGCTTCAGCGCAACTCCGGCACATTTCCCCCGCTTCCCGTCAGCCCTACTCCTGTTCCAGATGCAGATGCTCCGCCCAAAGCCATTTCTGCTTCCGGCCAGCTTTTCCCTGCCGGAGACCTTCACCCCCAGTGATCTCCAAGCAATCCCGAGCACATAATGTAGCTTCTCCTCCAGCCTACCCGGAATCTTGCAGTGGCTGCCACCTCTGCCCTTGGTATAACTGTCCATCTCATTTCACAACCATTAGTTTCTTTTATGCTCAAATTTAAATTGAGTAGTTAATTAGTGGAGCTTGCCCTAGTTTCTTTATCACCAATTATCGTTATTTTCCATTGCCATGTTTGACCGCTTCATATTTTGTGTCTGTGGAATTGTGTTTTGTGACGTTACTACGTTTGTGCGGTAGTCTTGCGTTCGCAAGCGACGCCTCGAACGTTTAATTCGTTATAAATAGTCCGTGAATGCCTCCCGCGGCATAAATATTTTGAAAAATCGCATTTATTATATTTTGAAAACCACAGCCCTAGGTTTCAGATCACATCAACGGTGAGTGGTCTGCTTCTTTCTGCGTCGTCAGCCTTCCTTTTTTGGGGATCTTATAGTGTTGATTTCTCTTCCTCTCCTGATTTCCTTTTGCCCTAAATCTTGGGTGGTCTTCAGATTTCCATTCCCGAGCCTCTATGTCTAGCAATGCTGATTCTCCCGGTCCCTCGTCAGTGGTTGTTCCTCCTACGAGTTTTCTCCGCGAAAACTCCGATCACAGTACTCAGATCACTGCAATTCGTCTAGATGACTCTAATTACCTTTCATGGTCCCGGTCCATCACCCTAGCGCTCAAGAGTTGTCGTCTCTTTGACTATGTCACTGGCCAAATGAAGGAACCAGATAGTCCTCTTTCGATTGGATCCAGTGGGAGTCGAACAATTCTTTGTTCATGTCATGACTTACTAATTCGATGCAGGAGTCCATCGCCCGTAACTATCTATTCCTCGACAATGCTGCAGACATTTGGCGACGAGCAGGGTCTACCTACTCTTGTCGAGGCAATGCTGCTCAGATCTTGTAGTTGTGACAGAAGATCTCCTTACTCCGACAGGGTAATCGTTCTCCTTCTGCGTACTACTTGGAGTTCACACAGTTGTATCAGGAATATGATCATTTTGATCCACTTACCTTTGTTAGTTTTATTGATGAGGCGATTGTTCGTGCCAGAGAAGACCACAATCGCATATTTGAATTTTTTTTCATGGCCTTCTTCGAGACTTTGATCAGATCAGTGTTCAGATTCCGGTGCGTCCACAGTTACCTTCTCTTCCTGAGATCTACAACATTGTGCAACAGGAATTCGATCGCCACCAGACCCTACTTCCTGATACTGTGCCTGAGGGCTTTGCTCTGACTGCTACATCTCCTTCTCTTATTGGTAGTCGTTCATCACGTGAGTCGAAGTTGAAGGGCTCCGATAAGGACCATCTCCTCTGTGATTATTGTGGCAAGACTCGCCACACTCGGGACACCTGCTTCAAGCTCCATGGGTTCCCTCTGCTGAGAGAGGGTGATCCACCTTGTGGTGGTTGTAGTTTGGGGCGTTCCTCTGGTCGTCATGCTTCTTCTCGTGCTGCTCATCTCACTGATGCTACTGTCGATATTCCTCCTAGCTATTCCAGCTTTGATGACTCTACCCCTCTTAGTGCATTCACAGCGGATGAAATGCTTGCCCTCTGATGCTTGATGGAAGGCCTTTCTACGGAGCCTTCTGCCTCTTCCTCTTATGCTCACATGGGACTTCCAAGTGCTCATGCTGCCGCCTCTCATCCTTCCACCCAGTGGATTTTTGACTCTGGGGCCACAAATCATATGACTTGACCCTCTACATGTTTTATCTCATATACCCCTCTTTGGCCACGATAAGGTGAGTATTGTAGATGGTTATCTTTCCTCTATTGTCGGAAAGGGGTCCATTTCCTGCTCCTCTCTCACCTTATCCTTTGTCCTTCATGTTCCCAATTTTACTTGAAATTTACTTTCTATTAGTCATATCACTAACTCCATGCACTGTTCTGTGACCTTTCTTCCTTGTGTTTTTCAGGACCTAGTGATGGGGAAGGTGATTGACCCTAGTAGCATGGTCAATGGACTCTATGTGGTCGACTCCAACCCAGCTCCACCTCCTCTGGCTCTTCACTCCAACACTACCCATCCATTGGATTCCTGACATTTTCGCCTGGGCCACCCGTTTACTTTTGTTATGAAATTGTTGTTTCCTGCTATGTCTACTGTTGTCATTGATTCACTTGTGTGTGATGTCTGCACTATTAATAATTATCATCGTACTTCATTTAATCATGTTTCGTTACCTAGTTCTGTACCTTTTGTCGTTATTCATACTGATATCTGGGGGCCCTGCCCCATACCTTCTATTTCTAATTGTGTGGTTTGTTATTTTTATTGATTGTTTCTCTCGTACTGCTTGGTTATATTTGATGCGCAACAAAAGTGATTTTTTCTGTTTTCTGGCGATTTCATAATATGGTCTGCATCCAATTCCATACCATCATTGAAACTCGTCGCAATGACAATGACCGCAAATACAAAGATTCGCAGTTTGATCATGACATCCTCCATCAGACTACCTGTGCTTATTTCCCGACACAAAATGATGTTGCTGAGCGAAAAAATCGTCTTTTACTGGAGATTGCTCGCTGTCTCTTGTCCACCGTGCATCTTCCCAAATTCTATTGGGGCGATGCGGTCCTTACTGTTTCATATCTCATTAATTGTATGTCCTCCCGTGTCCTTGGGAATGCTACGCCTCTTAGCACTCTCCATGTGCCTCCTACTCAGCTTCCCCGTTTGGTGTTTGAGTGTGTCTGCTTTGTTCACATCCAGTCATCCACCACCCTCGCCTTTCCAAACTTGATCATCGCACACTCAAGTGTCTTTATTGGTTACTCTTCTACGCAGAAGGGGTATAAGTGCTTTCACCCATCTACAAAGAATGTGTTTGTTACTCTCCATGTGCCTCCTACTCAGCTTCCCCGTTTGGTGTTTGAGTGTGTCTGCTTTGTTCACATCCAGTCATCCACCACCCTCGCCTTTCCAAACTTGATCATCGCACACTCAAGTGTCTTTATTGGTTACTCTTCTACGCAGAAGGGGTATAAGTGCTTTCACCCATCTACAAAGAATGTGTTTGTTACTATGGATGTCACGTTCTGTGAATCCGAGGCATACTACCATGCCCCTGTTCTTTCTGCTCCTCTGTCCATTCCTCCACGGTATCCTCATTTCAGGGGGAGTTTACACCAGTGGAAGTGAGCCCCTCCACTGTGGCTCTACTTTTTCCCTCTACGACTCCAAGATTGCTGGTACATACTCGGCCTACTAAGAGGACAAGCACACAAGATCCAACCATGGTGCCAGAACAATCATTGGATCCTGACTCAGGGCTTCTGATTTACCAATTGGCCTTAGGAAAGGTATCCGCTCTTGTACTCGCCATCTTTTCTCACATTTTGTATCTTACGACTCTTTTTCTGCTTCCTATAAGACTTTTGTGTCTTCTCTTGCTTCTTTTCCATACCTGCATCTTGGCAGCAGGCTTTGGAGATCCCTACGTGGAGTGTGGCGATGGTTGAGGAAATGATTGCTCTTGAGAATAACCATACATGAGATTTGGTGCATCTTTTCTATAAAAAGAAGACTGTTTGGTGTAAATGAGTGTTCTCAGTTGAACATAATTCTTAAGGGATTGTCGAGAGGTGCAAGACAAGACTTGTTGCAAGAGGTTGTATTGAAACCCTTAATATTGACTATTACGATACATTTGCCCCGGTGGCAAAGATGAATACTATTAGGGTCTTGCTATCCAGTACTGCCTGCAAAGGTTGGAATCTTTGGCAACTTAATGTGAAGAATGTGTTCCTTCGTGGGGATCTGGATGAGGAGGTTTACATGTCTATTCCACCAGGTCTCACTCCTAGAGGTGCAGAAGGGAAAGTCTGCAGATTAAAAAAGGCTCTATGTTCGTTGAAACAATCCCCAAGAGTTTGGTTTGAGAGATTTCACAAAACTATAGTGTCATTTAGATACCATCAAAACAATGTCGATCACACACTGTTCACAAACACCGGACCGGGAAGCTCACCGTTTTCATTGTATATGTTGATGATATAGTCATAACAGGGGATGCCGTTGAAGAAATCCAGAATCTGAAATAAAAATTAGCCAAGGAGTTTGTGGTCGAGGATCTGAGAAAACTCAGATATATTTTGGGTATTGAGGTGACAAGATCCAAGCAGGGAATCTTCATTTCTCCGAGAAAATATACTCTAGATCTCCTTGAGAAGGTGAGGATGAGTAGATGTAGACCAGCTGACACCCCGATTGAAGTAAATCACCGATTGGGGCGCAATAATGGAGAGGTGATTGAAGACATCTCTGAGTTTTAGAGATTAGTTGGGAGGCTGATCTACCCATCCCACATTCGACCAGATATTTTGAAAGTCCACCTAGTGTCAACTATCTTCACCTATGGGGGGGGGGGGGAATAGGTGACGTGCAGCGTTTTTGCGGAATTTAAGATTGTACCTGCACAATAAAAATAAACAGCACAGCACACAGAATACACAAGCTATTTATAGTGGTTCCCCGATTTGGGTACATCCACTTTCCCCCTTCGACCTATCTCCCAACAAGGGACGACTCGGTCTCTTCACCAACAGGATTGAAATCCAATCCCTGCACTATCGGAAGGAACTCTTCCACACATAGGAGTCAACACTCCCACAACACGGGTTGCACCCAACCCTTACAACTCGGAACAAACGTTCCTTTACAACAAAAGTAAAACTAGAATGTACAAGAGATACAAACTACGTTTGGAGACTAAGGTGTCCCTCTTTGTTGACAACGTGTTCTTGAAGTCCACAAAGAGTCCACAACCTTAGATCTCTCTTGGAGAGGATCTCCCCGGAACCGGCGGCGGCAAGATGGGCGGCGGCAAGGTTCACGGGATCGGCGGTGACGACGATGTGCGGCTGCTGTACTTTGGAGATCCAAACTTTGTAGCGAAGCTAGCTAGGTCTACCAACGGTCACACGAGGATCGGTCGTCTCGATCGATTCGGACGGGGAAGGTTTTCCCGATCAACAAATCGAGAGACAAGGGATCTCTGGATAGACGCGTGAGACTGTAAGCTTGGCTAAGCTTCTGTCGCCGGAAGATCAGGAAGAAATCTCGATCAAGAACGACGACCAACTTGCTCGAGCGACGACGGTGGCGACGGAGCGGAACTCGCGATTTTAGGTCAAGATTGGCTCGGCTTCTTTCTGTGTGTCTTTGTCGTTCAAAAAATACCCGTATATATACTGTAGATACTTTCAATATGACCGTTGTGGGTCCCACACGAAGAATCCCTAAATCCCGGTCCAGAACATTGTCAGCGGCAGAATCCGGTTCAGGGAGTTCCAGAAAAATTGGCAAGTCAAAATCGGTGAGAATCGAAAGTGAATCTCGTCGAGTCGTCGAGAATCAAAGGTGATTCTCGACGATTCGGCGAGAATCAAAGATGATTCTCGTCGAATTTGACTTGGTTGCACGCACTGATTTAGCCGGGTCGAGACAACGAGAATCAGCCAGTGATTCTCGGCGATTCGGCGAGAATCACTAGTGATTCTCGACGATTCTCGACGATTCTTACTTAGCATCAGAATATGCGCGCCTTGAAGTAGCTGGATCGAGTCGGCAAGAATCTGCCACTGATTCTCGACGATTCGGCGAGAATCACTAGTGATTCTCGCCGAATCGGCGAGAATCACTTAGCGATTCTCGCCGATTTACACTTAGACGAATTTTCGTCTTTCCACCCATGATGTGCTCCTTGACCCATCTTTGCTCCTTGTCTGCTCTTGCAAGATCACAGCCCTGTACTTAAAAGTAAGTGCACTCCAATAGAGAGAGTACACGTAGGTCAACACACTGATCTGCGCAACGAGGGATTACGTCGTGCAGACCCGTGTATATTGACCTACTGCACCCTGACATTGGTGTGCACTTAGCGTGGAATAACTGCAAGCACAACTTGAAATAATTTGTCAAAAACATTGCCTATTTACCTTAGCTTGATCAGGGGCTTCTTCAAATCAGGTACGTTGTGGATACAATACCCAACAATCTCCCCTATTTGAATAAGCCTAAACCCTACAAGCTAAGGTGAATAAAGCGTATAGGAATGAAAATCATAAACTTGAAATTGAGTTGAGTGAGTTATTCATTACCAATACCAATTCCTTGGGAGCAAGCTTGGAGCCACCTTAGCCTTAGCCGAGAGGGTTATCTCCCCCTTTTCGGCTTCTGCAAATCGAGGTCTGTAGCATTTGACCCCTTGCTCCCCCTCAGTTCTTGCGCATGTGCTCATCTTGAGTACCTTGCTCCCTTTCAGTTCTTGCATGAGCCTGAAGCTTCTGTAGGCTTCATTCCTCATAATTTAGCATCCCCAATTCAGTTTTGAAAAGATTGAACTTGGCCTCGTCTAACGGCTTTGTGAATATATCCGCAATCTGCTTGTCCGTGAGGACATAACAGAGAGAGATGTCCTTGTTCTCCACGTGCTCCCGAATGAAGTGGTAGCGCACTTCAATATGATTCGTTCTGCTGTGCGATACCGGATTGTTGGCAATTGCAATTGCACCGGAGGAGTCGCAGTACATTGGAATTTCCTTGAACTGAAGGTCGTAGTCGGCTAACTGGTTTCTGATCCAGAGGAGTTGTGCGCAACAGCTGCCTGCCGAGATGTACTCAGACTCTGCTGTGGAGGTTGCTACACAATTCTGTTTCTTGCTATTCCATGAAATAAGCCTTCGTCCGAGGAATTGACACGTCCCGGAGGTGCTTTTCTTGTCATCCCTACTCCCTCCAAAATCAGCATCTGAAAAACCTATCAGCTCGACATCATTGTTTCTCGGGTACCACAAGCCAAGATTAGGAGTACCTTTAAGGTATCTTAGAATTCGCTTTGCAGCGACATAGTGAGATTCCTTAGTGTTCACCTGATATCGGGCACAGACACATGTGGAGAACATAATATCCGGTCTACTGGCAGTAAGGTAGAGCAGGGATCCAATGATGCTTCTGTATTTGGTTTCATCGAAAGGTTTACCTTTCTCATCCTTATCCAGAGACATAGTGGATCTCATTGGAGTCCTCATAGAGGTTGCACTCTCTATGCCGAATTTCTTGAGGAGTTCATTTGTGAACTTTGTCTGAGAGATGAAGATTCCATCCTCAGATTGTTTCACTTGAAGTCCCAAGAAATACTTTAGCTCTCCCATACTGCTCATTTCAAACTTTTCTTGCATAAGTTTGGAAAACTGTTTGCAAAGATTGTTGTCCGTTGAGCCGAATATAATGTCATCGACATAGATTTGCACCAGCAAAATCTTGCCTTTGACTTCCCTGAGAAACAATGTTTTATCTATTTTAGCTTTAGAGAACTTGTTATCAAGAAGAAAACTAGATAAAGTCTCATACCAAGCTCGTGGAGCTTGTTTTAAACCATATAGAGCTTTATTGAGAAAATACACATGATTGGGATAAGTAGGATTGACAAAACCTGGGGGTTGAGCGACGTATACTTCTTCTTTCAGGTCTCCGTTCAGGAATGCTGATTTCACATCCATTTGATAGACTGTGAATCCTTTGTGCGAAGCATACGCCAGGAACAATCTGATTGCCTCGAGCCTTGCTACTGGTGCGAAGGTCTGGTCCAAGTCAATCCCCTCCTCCTGTCTGTAACCTTGAGCCACCAGCCTTGCCTTGTTCTTTATGATGACACCATGTTCATTCAGCTTGTTTTTGAAGATCCACTTGATGCCAATCACATTCTGCTTGAAAGGTCTGGGAACTAGCGTCCAAACGTTGCAACGTTCGAATTGATGTAGTTCATCTTGTATGGCCAGAATCCATGCCGCATCTTTGTTCGCCTCGTCGAACTTCTTTGGCTCAACCTGTGACAGGAAGCTAAGATGCAATACTTCGTTAATAGTACCTCTTCGAGTTCTGACACCGACACGAGGATCTCCGATGATCTGATCTCTAGGATGATCCCTCACGTGCCGGAGCTCTAGAAGTCTGGCGTCTGGAGCTTCGACTACTTCTTGGGCTTCTCCTTCTTCTAAGAGATTTGTTCCATTTTGATCTCAACATGCCCAGATGACGTGGAGGTGGAAACTTTGACGTACTTAGGAGTTTCATCTTTAGCGGTCTCATCGAGATCCAACTGTTCAAGTCGTGCACCTGCATTTTCAAGAATACCACTGGAAGAATTGCTGTTAAGCAAACTTCCTTCATCAAATACAACATTAATTGATTCTTCTACCACTAGGGTTTTCTTATTGAAGACCCTATATGCCCGACTGTGGGAACTATAGCCCATGAATATGCCTTCGAAGCATTTTTCACCAAATTTTGTACGCGGGTACTTCCCATTATTCAGTACATAGCATCTGCAACCAAAGATCCTCAAGTAGGACATGGTTGGTTTCCTGCCTTTCAGTAGCTCGTAAGGCGTCTTACGATGATGCTTGTTGATCAATGCACGGTTTTGTACATGACAAGCTGTATTGACAGCCTCTGCCCAGAAGTATTCTGGGAGAGAAGCGTCTTTCAACATTGTCGTGCAGGCTTCAATGAGAGTTCTATTTCTCCTCTCCGCAACTCCATTTTGCTGAGGAGTGCGCGGGGAGGAAAACTCATGAAAGATACCTTGTTATTCACAAAACTCTGTCATAGCACCAGATTCGAATTCTGTTCCCATGGTCACTTCTGATTTTGACCACTGAGCAGTTAAATTCGTTCTGAACCTGCTTGACAAAACTAGTGAAGATGTCAAACGTATCTGACTTTCGTTTCAAAAAGAACACCCATGTAAACCGAGAATGATCATCAACTATCACTAGCGTATAGGACTTGCCTCCCAAGCTATGAACTTGCATTGGATCAAACAAGTCCATATGTAAAAGGTAAAGACATCGGGAAGAGTCTTGTTCTGCAATGCTCTTCAAGGTAGCCCGAGTCTGTTTGCCCATCTGGCGTGCAGGACAGGGGCTATCTTTGATGCACTTGATACTGGGAGCATCCCTTACTAAGTTCTTAGAAAACAGCATACTAATTGTCTTGAAATTAATATGTGCCAATCTCTTGTGCCATTGTTCACAAAGAGATGCACTGCCTGTTGCCACAAGGCATACGGGGGTAGATGAATCTAAACTGAGAAAATCTAAGCAGAAGATATTTCTGCTCCTAATGCCTGATAATACCGTCTCAGAAGAGGTACGTGAAATTATCAGACATTTATCCTTGCAGAATTTAACGTCATAACCTTTATCACATAACTGACTTACACTGATCAGGTTATGGTTTAACCCTTCAACAAAAGTCACGTCGGTGATAGAGATTATACCGTTGGAAATCATACCGTAACCTCTGGTGACTCCTCGATCTGACCCTCCAAAGATGACTTTGGGTCCATTCTCGACTGGAGTGTAATCACGCAGCAGGCTTCTTGTCCCAGTCATATGCCGGGAGCATCCACTGTCCAAATACCAGATCGGTGTTTTGGTGGCCTTTGGACATTCCTGCAAAACAAAATTAATTTCCCTTAGGAACCCAATCGAACTTGGGTCCTAGATTCCTGGTTAGCATACTCCCCCTCGGTTGGTTAACCCTACGAGTGGTCGGCCTCGCATTGCTAACATAGGGAGTCTTGTGATACCTTGGATTAAACCAACAATCCACGACAAAGTGACCGACTTTGCCACAGCACCAACAGTCGAATCTGTTGTACCTCTTCCTAGGCTCCTCCCTAACCCTGGGAATGGTGGGTACGGCCGGGGCCTTGGATCTGGAGGTGGAGGCCTCATAGTGATTGCAGTCACATGACTTCTTCACCTTCTGTATAACAGGCTTGGCTTTGGTGCCTGCTTTCCATTATGGCCGCTAGAGAAATGACCATAATTTCCCATGTGGATTTCCTCATAAGGTGCCTTGAAGGCACTCTCACCGAAGTTCCGGGGAAAGGTCCAACCATCATATCGGCTCTTTGGCTTTGCAACCGAGTGCCGGAAATGATGACCAAAGGTTGATTCAAAGTCATGTTGGTTGCAAGGAAAGCTAGGCTTTCTGAACGCAACAGGACTGAGCGGAGCCTTTCCCTTTTCATCAGCAGAGGCCTTCTTGGCGGCCTTATTCTTCCTCTGGTTCCTGTTTCTCCTGGATGAGGAACCAAATACCCCTACATGCCCCAAGCCAGCTCCTTTGGCCTGAGCAGAGAAGGTATCAACTACTGGAAGAACAGTTTTTGGCATAGAGAAGCTCTTGACGATCTTCCTTTCTGCCGCAAGTAGTTCTTCCAACTTGTCGACTTTCTCCTGCTTAAGATCAAGGAGTTTAAGAGACTCTGAATGCTTAGAAGTCAGGTCAAGGTGCTCCTGTCGGAGAGAAATCAAACTAGTGACCTCTTCCCTTAGGGATACACACTCACCCTTAAGGAATTTCACTTCCTTTTTCTCAGCCTTCAGTCTCTTACGGCACTTCTCGAAAGTGTTGAGCAGAAGCTCATACTTCTCGAGGAGCTCCGCTTCACGGGCCGAAGGCTATTCTCAGGGTCATCATCCTGAGACTCAGGATCAGAGTCGGAGTCGGAGAGAGGGGTGTGAGCTTTTACCTTCCCAGTAAATGGGGGGCATTCTCCTTCTGAGTCGGAGCGACCCACCAGCCCGAAGTAGGCTTCCTCATCATCACTGGAGTCTGAGGAATCAGACTCACTCAGTGTCTTTGGCCTTTTGGCAATGTAGCTCCGCTCTTTCTTCTTATCTCTCGAAGATTTGTGCTCCTCTTCTTTCCCTTTTTCTCTCTTGCCTTGATAGCAGTCGGCCACGACGTGTCCTGGCTTATTGCATCCAAAGCAAATAATGTCAGAGGAGCGATGTTTGTTCGGTTTAGAAGCATACCTGTCAGAAGAATAATTTTTCTTCTGATGCCTGGAGAAGGAGCCGTCTCTCTTTCTTTGATTCCTCATTTTGAGGAACTTCTTGAACTCTCGGGTGATGAGGGAGAAATCTTCCTCCGACAGCTCTGAGCTGGAGGAGCATGGCTCGGAGTCCTCCTCATCCTTCTTCCTGACACGGTATGAAACCGTACCCTTGCCTTTTCTGGAGTGACTGGCTTTTAGAGCCACAGTC
Organism: Platanthera guangdongensis; assembly: GCA_039583875.1. NCBI lineage: Eukaryota > Viridiplantae > Streptophyta > Magnoliopsida > Asparagales > Orchidaceae > Platanthera > Platanthera guangdongensis. Next base: position 18,720,665 of record CM077166.1, on the reverse strand, counting down.
TTTTCTTTGGCTGCAGCCTTTTCTGCTTCTTCTTCTGCTTTCCTGGTGTTCAGCTGAAGCTCATAGGACATCAGCTTCCCAAACAGGATTTGCGGGTCTGTTTCAGCCAGTCTGCCAAACTCTCGGATGGCGCAGATCTTTGTGTCCCATTCCTTAGTAAGAGACCTAAGGAATTTATCATTGAGTTCACCATTAGTGAACACTCTTCCGTATCCTTTGAGGGCGTTGACAATCTTGAGGAAGTTCTCGTAGGTGACTCCGATCTCTTCCTTAGGCCTTTGTCTGAAGGCCTCATATTTCTGGTTCAGGAGGGATCTCCGATCATCCCTCACTTCATCAGTGCCCTCCATTAGGATGATCAGGCAATGCCAGATCTCCTGTGCTGTCCTGCAGTTGCAGAAGTTCTGCATCATTGAGTCATCAACTGCGCTGACCAGAATATTCTGTGCCTTCTTGTCAAGTCCCACTAGCACCATCTCGTCCTTGTCCATTTCAGAAATTGTCTTCGGCACTTTCTTGGTAGGATCAATGGTGGAGGCCTTAGTGGGGACATAAGGTCCCTCCTCCACGATCATGAAGAGTCGAGGATCAACTGCTTCCATGTAGAACCTGATCCTTTCCTTCCAGATAGGAAAGTTGAGCCTGGTGCACACTGGGATCTTGCCTGTGAACTTGAGACCGTCCATGGTAGAAGTTTTCCTTCTTCTTGACACTAGTGGCAGGATTCAACTCAAGGTGTTAACCTTTTTGATGAGTAACCCCCTCTGATACCACTTGAAAGTCCACCTAGTGTCAACTATCTTCACCTATGGGGGGGAATAGATGACGTGCAACGTTTTTGCGGAATTTAAGATTGTACCTGCACAATAAAAATAAACAACACAGCACACATAATACACAAGCTATTTATAGTGGTTCCCCGATTTGGGTACATCCACTTTCCCCCTTCGACCTATCTCCCAACAAGAGACGACTCGGTCTCTTCACCAACAGGATTGAAATCCAATCCCTGCACTATCGGAAGGAACCCTTCCACACGTAGGAGTCAACACTCCCACAACACGGGTTGCACCCAACCCTTACAACTCGGAACAAACGTTCCTTTACAACAAAAGTAAAACTAGAATGTACAAGAGATACAAACTACGTTTGGAGACTAAGGTGTCCCTCTTTGTTGACAACGTGTTCTTGAAGTCACAAAGAGTCCACAACCTTAGATCTCTCTTGGAGAGGATCTCCCCGGAACCGGCGGCGGCAAGATGGGCGGCGGCAAGGTTCACGGGATCGGCGGCGACGACGATGTGCGGCTGCTGTACTTTGGAGATCCAAACTTCGTAGCGAAGCTAGCTAGGTCTACCAACGGTCACACGAGGATCGGTCGTCTCGATTGATTCGGACGGGGAAGGTTTTCCCGATCAACAAATCGAGAGACAAGGGATCTCTGGATAGACGCGTGAGACTCTAAGCTTGGCTAAGCTTCTGTCGCCGGAAGATCAGGAAGAAATCTCGATCAAGAACGGCGACCAACTTGCTCGAGCGACGACAGTGGCGACGGAGCGGAACTCGCGATTTTAGGTCAAGATTCCGGCTCGGCTTCTTTCTGTGTGTCTTTGTCGTTCAAAAAATACCCGTATATATACTGTAGATACTTTCAATATGACCGTTGTGGGTCCCACACGAAGAATCCCTAAATCCCGGTCCAGAACATTGTCAGCGGCAGAATCCGGTTCAGGGAGTTCCAGAAAAATTGGCAAGTCAAAATCGGTGAGAATCGAAAGTGAATCTCGTCGAGTCGTCGAGAATCAAAGGTGATTCTCGACGATTCGGCGAGAATCAAAGATGATTCTCGTCGAATTTGAATTGGTTGCACGCACTGATTTAGCCGGGTCGAGACAGGCGAGAATCAGCCAGTGATTCTCGGCGATTCGGCGAGAATCACTAGTGATTCTCGCCGAATCGGCGAGAATCACTTGGTGATTCTCGACGATTCTTACTTAGCATCAGAATATGCGCGCATTGAAGTAGCTGGATCGAGTCGGCGAGAATCTGCCACTGATTCTCGACGATTCGGCGAGAATCACTAGTGATTCTCGCCGAATCGGCGAGAATCACTTAGCGATTCTCGCCGATTTACACTTAGACGAATTTTCGTCTTTCCACCCATGATGTGCTCCTTGACCCATCTTTGCTCCTTGTCTGCTCTTGCAAGATCACAGCCCTGTACTTGAAAGTAAGTGCACTCCAATAGAGAGAGTACACGTAGGCCAACACACTGATCTGCGCAACAAGGGATTACGTCGTGCAGACCCGTGTATATTGACCTACTGCACCCTGACATTGGTGTGCACTTAGCGTGGAATAACTGCAAGCACAACTTGAAATAATTTGTCAAAAACATTGCCTATTTACCTTAGCTTGATCAGGGCTTCTTCAAATCAGGTACGTTGTGGATACAATACCCAAACATATTTCTTATGCGAGAGTGTTATCAGCCAGTTCATGCATGCTCCAAAGACACGTCATATGGATGCAATTCACAAAATTATTAGGTACCTCAAATCCTCACCAGGAAGGGGTATCCTGTTTGCTCCAAATCAAGGTCTAAGTGGTGAAGTTTACATAGATGCCGATTGGGCCGGGTCTGTTGAGGATCGACGATCAACTTCTGGATATTGCTCCCTTGTTGGGGGCAACCTTGTTACTTGAAAGAGTAAGAAGCAACAAATTATGGCAAGATCCAGCGCTGAAGCCGAGTTTAGAGCTATGGCTCACGAGGTTTGTGAAGGCTTATGGCTACACTCATTGATGAGAGACCTAGGTCTTGCTGAAGCAGAACCCATCTGGCTGTATTGTGACAATAAGTCAGCTATTAGTATCGCTCACAATCCTGTTAAACATGACCGCACTAAACACATCAAAGTAGATTGACACTTCTTCAAGGAGAACATTGAGAGAGAAATTGTGTCTACTCCTTTTGTGCCCTCTGACAGACAGCTAGCGGACATTCTCACCAAAGGTTGAGTGAGAATATATTTGGAAGGATTGTTGACAAGTTGGACATGATTAATATCTCACGGCCAACTTGAGGGGAGTGTTAGAATATGTTTTATTTTTTATGTTTGGTAGAATATAGTGTAATACCCCCCCTCCATATTTATGGGGTTCTTTATCCAAATGAATTAATCATTTTTTCTGCCGCTCAACACTCCTAAAAAAATGAAAAAAAAACACTTGAATTGACAGATGAAAATAAAATATTTAGGGAAATAGAAAAGAAAATAGACGGTTTATGCTCTTTTTACTTTGTTGAGTTTCCTAAGCAAAGAGAATTATTCATCCCATTTTTTATTGGAAGCTGAAAGAAAAAAAGGGAATAAATTTTTATAAATTGGTAAATTTCCCAATAGGAAGAAAGATGGATGAGGAATGTATATTTAGTTTTGTATAAAAAATGAGCAGCAGGTTCCCTTGTGCCCCGTAGTGATATGATCTCATTGTTCGTCGTCCCTCAATATCTTACTGGGGATGGCGAGCGGATGGGGTATGGTTGTGGCCTCACACTACGCACGGGGATGGGGTGCGGTAAGATACTATCACTGCAGAGCACTTGGAGTCCTATGTCAGACTGTTGGTTGTCTTAAATCAGAGTCACAGGGTGAACAATATTTCTCATGTGGAACTACATCAAATTCCTCTTTTTGTAATTTTTGTTTATTTGTTGTTGCTGCTAGAAATGAGAGATTATATTTTTTTGGTCACATTGCATAAATTTTTCTGCTCTCATTTGGTTATTTTTAATTAGAAAAATAGTGAGCACACAACTTTTAACTTATGCAAATCTTCTTTCCGCTCCTTTTCTTCTACTATAAACTCCCATTTGAAAGAAAATATTAGCATTTTTTCTATAAAAAAAATTCTATCCAAATCCAAACTCTCAATCAACCCTTAAAAGAATAAAGAACTCAAGCAAATGGAGAAATCTCATTTTAAAATGTTGGTTTCAAATGACAATCTACTTTTGCTTTTCGGTCTCTCCTCTTTCCCTACATTCTGTCTAGATATATAGATAACTTACGCCTTTCTGTAGGTATGGATGGATCAAAATAAACAAATTCCCTCAAGCATCCCTCAATTCTGCTCATCAGTCAAGTTCACAAAAAGTTTCGAATGAGGTGGTTAATCTTGGAAAACAGATAAATTCAACAGAAAATCATGAATGTGAACCATTATCCTCCGAATTTTTGCTTAAAACAAAGTATTCCAGAAACTTTGCTCATGAATTCAATTCAATCAACGGTATTTTATCTTATTACTTGGTATGGATTTATTCTTCTTACTGTTCCCATTCTAATTTTTTGTTTTTTTTAAAGGAGAATCTGAGATCTGAGAACAATGCAAAGATTTCATGGGATGATGGTGTATCAAATATGAGTTTGGAGCTCTATTATCTGAAGTGGAAGCAACTGAAGGTGCTCAAGTTTCCCTCCCGCCCTTCATCATCAAATACCAGTCAGCTGTGATTCATTTGATGCTGCAATTGCAGCCCATATTGCTAGATATCAGCCTGGACATCAATCAACTACAATGGCTCAACCATCAATTCTAGATGCCGAAGAAACTTGTAATCCTTTCTCATTTCATAGCTTCAAACATGTTCGACTTCAATCTGACAATTCATCCTGTCAAACTGTGGAACCACATAAGGTGAAACTGTATAGAACGGTAATTACTTGCCTCCTTGTTTATTTTCAACTTCAAGGCTTTGTTGTTTGGACATTTTAATTCCATTTCAGGGAGATTAAAATATCATTGGAGAAATTGATGTTTGAAAAACCTTCATTTTGGAGCTCTTATGTGGTGGGAAAAAACCAAAAAATTTGTTTCATGATTGCTAGCATTTATCATTTCATGGATTTCATATTGTCCATATATTTCTCCTCCTTCCTATATATACATACATATATATAGGGTTATACACACACACACACACACACACACACACACACACCCACACACACACACACACACACACACACACACACACACACACACACACACACACACACACACACACACACACACACACACACACACACACACACACTAGCTCGAACGGGCTTCGCCGTTCTCGATCCGTCGTTGCGGGATTCGCCCACTTGACCACCCGCGGGCTTCACCCGCTTGACCCCCCGTGGGCGAAGCCTAATTATAAAAGTATTTAAAACATTTTAATAATTTTATTATTATGAAAAATATAAATTATTTAATTAATTATTAAATAAAAAAAAGAAAAAAACCCGATACCCGTCCCGCCCCCTTACGGCCTCACCCCCGCCTCCGCCGGCGGCCTGCCCGGCGCCCACCGGGGGTTCGCCGGCTTCCGCGAACCCGCCGGGGGTTGTCCGACGGCGAGCGGGCAGGCCACCGTCGGCGGTGCCCTGCCCGCTCGACGCCGGACAACCCCCGGCGGGTTCGCCGGAGGCCGACGAACCCACCGGTGGGCGCCGGGCAGGCCGGCGGCGGCGGCAGGGGAGGCCGTGAAGGCACAGACGGTATCGGGATTTCCGAAGCAGGGAACAGTAATGTTTTCGGAGATCTTGATATTTGCAGGCCCGGTTTTTAAGATCCAATGGCCAGATGCGATTTTTTGGAGATCGGACGGTCCAGATTCGTTTAACGGCGTGCTTCCAAATATGGCTATTGGTTTATATAATAAAGATATATATATTGTTGAAGCCAAAATTGACCTCTGTGAAGTTCGGGGTTCCTGAAAGGGGTGACCTCACACCTACTACACTAGAGAGAACGTCACGGACCGGAGACTTAGGAGACTATGAACAGACCCTCGGCTCTAGCGCGGAGGTCCCACCTCACACCCGGAAGGCTACCTGAGCTCTTCCCCTCCCTCACCAAAGGGCTAGGCTAGGTGCCTTGGAGAGCTCTCTCTACTCAACCAAGAAGAAGCTAAGGAGGAGGAAGCTAAGAAAAGGATCCTCTCCAAAGCACCCAAGGGGGTCTATTTATAGTTTTTCCAAGTCCTGGGGTAAAAAGACTGAAATACCCTTACACCCAAAAAACCTCGGGCCAATAAAAAACAGCCACGCCGGGTAAAGAGGGAATTCCCCCCGAGGGCAAGAAGGTAAAACTGCAGGGGGGGGGGCAAGGGCGAGACCGCGGCCTCTGACCGGTCTCGCCCCGCCAGGCCGCCAAGCTAGAAGGAGCAGGGGCGAGACCCCGCCCCCGGCCGGTCTCGCCCCACCAGGCCGCCAGGCTAGAAGGAGCAGGGGCGAGACCCCGACCCCCGGCCGGTCTCGCCCCACCAGGCCGCCAGGCTAGAAGGAGCAGGGGCGAGACCCCGGCCCCCGGCCGGTCTCACCCCACCAGGCCGCCAGGCTAGATGGAGCAGGGGCGAGACCCCGGCCCCCGGCCGGTCTCGCCCCACCAGTCCGCCAGGCTAGAAGGAGCAGGGGCGAGACCCCGCCCCCGCGGCGTCTCGCCCCACCAGGCCGCCAGGCTAGATGGAGCGGGGTGAGACCCCGACCCCCGCCGGTCTCGCCCCACCAGGCCGCCAGGCTAGAAGGGCAGGGGCTAGACCCCGGCCCCGGCCGGTCCTCGCCCCACCAGGCCGCTAGGCTAGAAGGGGCAGGGGCGAGTCCCCGGCCCCCGGCCGGTCTCCCCCATCGCCCCACCAGGCCGCCAGGCACCTATCGGGACGGGGCTGGTGTTAGCCAACTTGCCGCACCCGCACCCCACCCCAAAAGAGGGCCACTGTGGGGAGATAGATTTTTCCCTCCCCCTACTAGTATGTTTCCGAGCTAGAGCCAAAATGGCCACCGAGAGTGCAAAATCTCCCAAAAGCTTAAAACTATACCGGGGCGAATACGGGGTTGTACACAATCCCCGCTCTTTTCGAGGTTGTCACAAACTCGGAAAGAAATGTCCAACCAACGTATTCGCCGAGTGCAATTTCCTTGCACGCCTCTCCAGGGAGTCAACCTGCCACGCCAGCTATGGGAGCCTAGGTGGCGAGAGCTTCTCTGGGTAACAAACTTGGTTCCCACGAGAGATCAACCAGCCCTGCCAGCTAGGTGAGAGCCTGACAGCGGAATCCATCTCGGAGCAAAGGACTTGGCTTGCACGAGAGATCAACCTGCCCTGCCAGCTAGGTGAGAGCCTGACAGCGGAATCCATCTCGGAGCAAAGGACTTGGCCTCCACGAGAGATCAACCTGCCCTGCCAGCTAGGTGAGAGCCTGACAGCGGAATCCATCTCGGAGCAAAGGACTTGGCTTCCACGAGAGATCAACCTGCCCTGCCAGCTAGGTGAGAGCCTGACAGCGGAATCCATCTCGGAGCAAAGGACTTGGCCTCCACGAGAGATCAACCTGCCCTGCCAGCTAGGTGAGAGCCTGACAGCGGAATCCATCTCGGAGCAAAGGACTTGGCCTCCACGAGAGATCAACCTGCCCTGCCAGCTAGGTGAGAGCCTGACAGCGGAATCCATTTCGGAGCAAAGGACTTGGCTTCCACGAGAGATCAACCTGCCCTGCCAGCTAGGTGAGAGCCTGACAGCGGAATCCATCTCGGAGCAAAGGACTTGGCTTCCACAAGAGATCAACCTGCCCTGCCAGCTAGGTGAGAGCCTGGCAGTGGAATCCATCCCGAGGTGAGACCTTCCCACCCTCCGAGAGATCAACCTGCCCCGCCAGCTAGGTGAGAGCCTGACAGCGGAATCCATCTCGAGGTGAGACCTTCCCACCCTCCGAGAGATCGACCTGCCCTGCCAGCTAGGTGAGAGCCTGACAGCGGAATCCATCTCGAGGTGAGACCTTCCCACCCTCCGAGAGATCGACCTGCCCTGCCAGCTAGGTGAGAGCCTGACAGCGGAATCCATCTCGAGGTGAGACCTTCCCACCCTCCGAGAGATCAACCTGCCCTGCCAGCTAGGTGATAGCCTGGCAGCGGAATCCATCTCGAGGTGAGACCTTCCCACCCTCCGAGAGATCAACCTGCCCTGCCAGCTAGGTGAGAGCCTGACAGCGGAATCCATCTCGAGGTGAGACCTTCCCACCCTCCGAGAGATCGACCTGCCCTGCCAGCTAGGTGAGAGCCTGGCAGCGGAATCCATCTCGAGGTGAGACCTTCCCACCCTCCGAGAGATCAACCTGCCCCGCCAGCTAGGTGAGAGCCTGACAGCGGAATGCATCTCGAGGTGAGACCTTCCCACCCTCCGAGAGATCAACCTGCCCTGCCAGCTAGGTGAGAGCCTGACAGCGGAATCCATCTCGAGGTGAGACCTTCCCACCCTCCGAGAGATCAACCTGCCCTGCCAGCTAGGTGAGAGCCTGGCAGCGGAATCCATCTCGAGGTGAGACCTTCCCACCCTCCGAGAGATCAACCTGCCCTGCCAGTTAGGTGAGAGCCTGGCAGCGGAATCCATCTCGAGGTGAGACCTTCCCACCCTCCGAGAGATCAACCTGCCCTGCCAGCTAGGTGAGAGCCTGGCAGCGGAATCCATCTCGAGGTGAGACCTTCCCACCCTCCGAGAGATCAATCTGCCCTGCCAGCTAGGTGAGAGCCTGGCAGCGGAATCCATCTCGAGGTGAGACAACTAGGCATCAACGAGAGGTACCACCGGCCCTGCCCAGCTAGTGAGAGCCTGGGCAGCGGGACCGTCTCGGAGCAAAAGAACTAAGCATCTCAATCAGTACTTACCAAATCTTACATCCTCAAATGGGGAAAAAGATGAGTTACATGACCCCCCGACTCAGCTGGTCGGGGGCTGGACTCAATACAACATAAGAAAAATACAGGACTCTACCGGGACGAGGCTTCTTCAGGGGGTCTGGGTCTGGTGGTCGCCATCCGCTTCCTGCTCGCCGGACACTTCCATCCTGCTTAGGCTCTCCATAATCTTCTCCATCTCCTCTGCCTTGGCCAACCAAGAGATGGTGTTGACGGCCGTGACATAACACTGTCTTGCCATCCTGGAGTCTCCCTTGACTCTGACCTGGATCCCTCCGGAGCTGAACTTGATGCATTGGTGGAAGGAAGATGGCACGCAACGGAAGACGCTGATGAGGGGCCTTCCGAAGATGGCGTTATAGCTGCTTGGAGCGTCCACAATGACGAACCGGCAGTTCCTTGAGACTCCCCCCAATTTAACTTGGAGTCCCACTCCACCCTCAACCTCCTTCCTCTCCCCTGAAAATCCGAACAGGGTCCGTCCGAGGCCAACACCCTCCTTGGCTCTACCTTCATCTCATCAAACGCCTTCCTGAAAACGACGTTGACAGAGCTCCGTTGTCCACCAAGATTCGGGAGACGTTGTAGCCCTCGATGGCCGTCTGGATGACCAGTGCATCGCAAAACGGATCCTCATGATCCGGCAGGTCCTTCACCGAGAAGGTGACCTTCTCCTCCTGGGGCGGTGTCTGGGAGGTTGAGGCGACGCTCCTTCGGTACATGACATGGAGGCTTGCCTTCCGAGTGGCCTCAATCCCCACTCCACCATGGATCACCGCTATACCGCCTCGGGGTCCGACATCGACCCGGTCCTCACAAACATCATCACCCCCTCCTTGGGGCAGAACCTCTTCAACCCGCACCGGTGGCTGCGGCTGGGCAGGACCTCTCGCCCCCCTCACTTCCAGGAACTCGGGGCAGGTAGCCGTGACGTGCCCCTCCACCTGATGGAAGTCACAGTAGGGTAACTCTATCCTGACCCTTCTCCTCCCCTGGCGGTTCCTCCTCTCCCTTCGTCCAATCTCCATCGCTTGCTGTGGTGGGGGGAGGAGCTGCCTAGGGGCTTGCCTCTGGAAGTTGAACCTTCCTTGGCCCCCATGGAAGTTTCCCCCATCATGGGCGTAACCTCTTCCCGGTCCCTGAGCGGGTCCTCCCTGCTGCCTCCAACCTGGTTCCGGACCCTCCTGAGCTCTTCGCTCCTCTCTCCTTCTCCCCTCCTGAGGCCTCGAGCCACCTTGCTCCTTTGCCTCCGTCTCTGTCAGCTTTGCCAACTTCTTGACAAACACCGGGTTGGCTGCCTCCATGGCAATCTCCTCAGTCGCCCTTTCCATCAGCTCCTCGAAGGAAAGGGGGGCCTTCCGAGTCAAGCTCATCTTGAAGAAGCCCTCCTTCAGCCCAACGGTGAAGGCCATCTGGAGAGCATACCCTGGCATCTCCTAGACCTCCAAGATCTCCTCTTGGAACCTGTCTACGTAGCGGGCCAGCGACTCCTCGGCCCCCTGCCTTATCAAGAAGATGGACTCAGGACTCCTCTTCCGCTTCTTGGAGGTGGAGAAGCGGAGCTGGAAGCTTCGGCTCAAGTCCTCGAACCCATAGATCGACCTCGGAGGGAGTTGATGGAACCAGTCCCTTGCCTTCTCCTTCAGCGTGATCGCAAAGAGGCGACACTTGAAAGCATCCGTCATCGGCCTGATGGAGACGGCATCCTCGAACCATTGCAGATGCTGGACGGGTCATCCTTCCCCGTATAGTAAGCCATGTCTGGCTCTCTGAACCCCTCGGGAACGGGAGCTGAGATGATCAGCTCGCTGAAGGGTGACCCCCTGAGGGGGAGTCTCGCCTGCTCCACTCGCGCCACCTGCTCGCCTGGGAGGTTGGCACTCGCCGGGCTGGAGAACAGCTCCCGGCCAGTGAGGTCTCGCTCGACCCCATCTCCCATCCTCTCCTTTCCTGGCCTTCTTCCTGGTGCACTTCCTTCTCCCCCTGCTGGGGTCATCTCGCCTAGACCCCTGGGAGTCGACTCATCGATGGGGGGAGCTAGCTCCCGGGGGGTCGGGGTGGAGCTGCCACCCTGAGGAGCAATGCTTCGCAGCATCTCCATGATACCCTGGATGGAGGCCATGAACTCTTGCCTCCCCACAAAGGGTCCTGGGGTGGGGAGCTCGCCGAGATCATCCCTACCTCCTTGACCTCCCGTCATGACACTCTCCTGAGATCTTCTGTGCTGGTCACTCTCCACGCTCACCGTACCAAAGTGTTGAAGCCAAAATTGACCTCTGTGGAGTTCGGGGTCCCTGAAAGGGGTGACCTCACACCTACTACACTAGAGAGAACGTCACGGACCGGAGACTTAGGAGACTATGAACAGACCCTCGGCTCTAGCGCGGAGGTCCCACCTCACACCCGGAAGGCTACCTGAGCTCTTCCCCTCCCTCACCAAAGGGCTAGGCTAGGTGCCTTGGAGAGCTCTCTCTACTCAACCAAGAAGAAGCTAAGGGAGGAGGAAGCTAAGAAAAGGATCCTCTCCAAAGCACCCAAGGGGGTCTATTTATAGTTTTTCCAAGTCCTGGGGGTAAAAAGACTGAAATACCCTTACACCCAAAAAACCTCGGGCCAATAGAAAACAGCCACGCCGGGGGGTAAAGAGGGAATTCCCCCCGAGGGCAAGAAGGTAAAACTGCAGGGGGGGGCAAGGGCGAGACCGCGGCCTCTGACCGGTCTCGCCCCGCCAGGCCGCCAAGCTAGAAGGAGCAGGGGCGAGACCCCGGCCCCCGGCCGGTCTCGCCCCACCAGGCCGCCAGGCTAGAAGGAGCAGGGGCGAGACCCCGACCCCCGGCCGGTCTCGCCCCACCAGGCTGCCAGGCTAGAAGGAGCAGGGGCGAGACCCCGGCCCCCGGCCGGTCTCGCCCCACCAGGCCGCCAGGCTAGATGGAGCAGGGGCGAGACCCCGGCCCCCGGCCGGTCTCGCCCCACCAGTCCGCCAGGCTAGAAGGAGCAGGGGCGAGACCCCGGCCCCCGGCCGGTCTCGCCCCACCAGGCCGCCAGGCTAGATGGAGCAGGGGTGAGACCCCGACCCCCCGGCCGGTCTCGCCCCACCAGGCCGCCAGGCTAGAAGGGGCAGGGGCTAGACCCCGGCCCCCGGCCGGTCTCGCCCCACCAGGCCGCTAGGCTAGAAGGGGCAGGGGCGAGACCCCGGCCCCCGGCCGGTCTCGCCCCACCAGGCCGCCAGGCACCTATCGGGACGGGGGCTGGTGTTAGCCAACTTGCCGCACCCGCCCCCCAAAAGAAGGCCGCTGGGGGGAGATAGATTTTTCCTCCCCCTACTAGTATGTTTCCGAGCTAGAGCCAAAATTGGCCACCGAGAGTGCAAAATCTCCCAAAAGCTTAAAACTATACCGGGGCGAATACGGGGTTGTACATATATATATATAGATATATACTATTGTTGAGAGAACTCAAAACTTGTATGTATTGCTTGTGTATTTAAATACAAGGAGAGAATACAAATATATAGGAAGAGGAAGAGAGAAGAAAATCCTATACAAGATGTGGGACTAAAGGAGGAGAGAAGATAAAACAATAAATGGGCCCAATAATGAGCCTTTTACATGGGCTATTTTAACACTCCCCCGCAAGCTGGAGCGTACAAATCGTATGCGCCAAGCTTGGACAAGCACTGATATAATAATGTCTTGGAAAGAGCCTTTGTGAAGACATCTGCAATTTGTTCCGATCCTGGGACATGCTTTAAGTCAAGCTTCTTCATTTGAACCTTTTCCCGGATGAAGTGACAATCGATCTCAATATGCTTCGTCCTTTCGTGAAAGACCGGGTTCTTTGCGATGTGTATGTCGGCTTGACTATCACACAGGAGAAGAGCCAGTGATGGTAATTTTACACCCAGATCAGTAAGAAGACTCTCAAGCCATGTTAATTCTGATACAACCGATGCCATTGCCCGGTACTCTGCCTCAGCTGAAGAGCGAGCAACGACCGCTTGTTTCTTACTTCGCCAAGTTACAAGATGTCCTCCAAGGTAAGTGCAAAAACCACTCGTAGATCGCCGGTCATCGAGAGAGCCAGCGTAGTCGGCATTCGAATATGCCACCAATGTTGGAGCAGAAGAGGAGGTCCTGTAGACAAGTCCCTGACCAGGAGCGGTTTTTCGGATACCTGAGAATTCGTTCCACTGCTTGAAGATGAGATTTTCGAGGAGAGTGCATGTATCTGCTGACAAGACCAACATCAAAGGAGATATCCGGTCTGGTAACCGTGAGATATATCAGTTTTCCAACAAGACGTCAATAATATTCAGGATTCTGAAGAAGGAGATCGGAGTCAGAGGCCTGGGCACACAGTTTGTGGTTCACATCCATAGGTGTATCACTGGGCTTGCAGCCAGACAGACCCGCATCATGAAGAAGGTCAAGACAATATTTTCGTTGAGAGAGAGTGAGCCCATCTGGCCTTCTGGCAATCTCAAGGCCCAAAAAATAGCGAAGGGGTCCCAAATCCTTGGTCTGGAAGACTGAGTTTAGATGGACTTTGACTTCCTGTATCCCTTGAGAGTCATCTCCAGTAATGATAATATCATCGACGTAAACTAACAGAATAACCGTTCCTGTTGGGTGGTGACGAGTAAAGAGCGAGAAGTCGGCCGAGCTCCGAGTGAAGCCAATCGCACGGAGGACCTTGCTGAATTGTTCAAACCATGCCCGCGGAGATTGTTTGAGACCATATAGGGCCTTTTTAAGATGGCAGACCTGAGACTCCCCCGTGGTCTCAAACCCGGGCGGTTGCTGCATGTAGACAGTTTCCTGGAGGTCCCCATTCAAGAAGGCATTCTTGATATCCAGCTGAAAGAGAGGCCACCGACGATGGACAGCAACAGAGATGAGGACACGAACACTATTAAGCTTTGCCACCGGAGAGAACGTTTCCTCATAATCGAGCCCTTCACCGCGAGGCACAAGACGGGCCTTTAGACGGTCAATTGTCCCATCGGCAGCATGTTTGATGACAAAGACCCATTTGCACCCAACTGGTTTCTGGCCCGGTGGAAGAGGAACAACAGACCAGGTCTGGTTAGACCAGAGAGCAGACATTTCTTCCTCCATGGCTGCTCGCCAGCCGGGATGTTGAAGCGCCTCCTGCACAGAATTAGGAATAGCAACCGAAGAGAGAGAAGTAGCCAATGTGCGTAAATGGGGAGAGAAGCGATGAAGAGAGACGAAGTTGGCCAGCGGATGAGCAGTGGAAGGCGATACCTGATCAGTCAGATGCGGAGTATCCATGGTAGAGACCGACGGCAAAGGGGCAACGGAAGGGGTAGAGCGACGAGTGTAGACACGGATAACTGGTGGTTTGGAGGGAACGACAGGCGGTGGAGAGGGAATGACAGGCAGCAGAGGAGTGGCAGGAATGACCGGGCGGGGAATGGATGGAGGTGTAGGTGGGGGATGGTCAGGTAAGGGAGCAGAAAAGAATGGTTGATTCTCGTGGAAAGTGACATCAGCAGAAACAGAGATCTTGCGGGTAGCAGGAGAATAACAGATATACCCTTTTGGGTGCGAGAATAACCAACAAAGATATGCTTGGCGGCCCGGGGATCTAACTTATCCGATGAAGGCCCCAAACGATGGACATAACATAGGCTACCAAACACACGAGGTGGGAGAGCAAAGGCTGTAGCGGAGGGAAAGAGGATGCTGAACGGAGTAGCGTAGTTGAGAATAGAGGAAGGGAGACGGTTGATGAGAAAGCAGGCGGTCAAGACCGCAAAATTCCAATACGGTTTAGGGACATACATTTGAAGCATGAGGGAACGAGCAACATCGAGTAAGTGACGATTCTTGCGTTCGGCAACACCGTTTTGTTGCGGCGTGTAAACGCAGGAAGTTTGATGGAGAATCCCAAACTCGGAACATAAAACAGTAAATTCGTGACTAGTGTACTCACGAGCATTGTCAGTGCGTAGGATTTTGATGGTCTTGTGGAATTGTGTACGGGTTTCGAGGACAAATGCCCGAAAGACACGAGAAAGCTCAGAACGATCACGAAGTAAGTATAGCCAGGTAGTGCAAGAATGATCATCAATAAACGTGATAAAATACCGGAAACCGGAAATACTAGAAATTTTAAATGGTCCCCAAATATCTGAATGGACTAAATCAAAAGGAGCAGCGCTCCGAGTACAATGCGAAGAAAAAGATGAACGAGGCTGCTTGCCGAGGATGCAGGAATCACACTGAAAGGGGGTAAGAGAGACATCCGGGAGAGCCCGCCGGAGGACCAGTAGAGGAGCATGCCCAAGACGACGATGCCAATCTGTGGAGGAAATGGAGGAGAGGATGGTGGGAGAGTCGTCGAGAAGGTAGAACCCATTCCGCAGCCGGCCTTTACCAATGGTAGTCTGCGTCCGCCGATCCTGTATAACAAAAGAAGAGGAAGTGAATATAACAGAACAATCCAAATCAGTAGTAAGCCGTCCAACAGAAAGTAAATTGAACGGAGAACTCGGGACGTGAAGAGCCGAGCGAAGGGAGATGGAGGAGGTGAGAGGAAGATCTGCCGAGTCGGAGACGGGAACAGTGACGTCATTGGACACAGTAATAGACGATGGATAAGGGGAATTCAGGTACTGGGCAGGGCGATGTGGAGTAATGTGATGAGTAGCGCCAGAATCCACAATCCAGCGCAAGCCGGTGGAGAGACAAGCGGTACCTGTGTTGGAGACGGAGGCAACAAAGGCAGATGGGGGATGGAGCAAGCCCTGGAGATGCTGGAGCTGAAGACGGACACTTTCAAGATCAGGAGGACCAGCATCGGTAGCAACAGAAGCCGCCGGGCGAGGAGGATAGCCAACTTTCCTGTAACAGGTTGCCTCGAGATGACCGTCTTTGCCACAGAAGGAACACTTCGGCCGACCCCGGCCACCACGACCACGGCCGCGAGAGCCTGAACGACCCCCCCGAGTAGAAGGAGGAGGAGGGAAGGGTTGAAGCGGAGGTGCCTGCTGAAGAAGGGCCGGAGGAGCCGCAGTATCTGGAGGAGGTGGGACTCGGAGAATCATGGAGCACACATCAGAAAAAGATGGTGTGGTAGAGGACGCCAGGATCTGAGCACGAATGCTCTGAAGGTGAGGGGGAAGACGAGCCATAATGATGGCAGTACATGCGGCTTCCTTCTGAGCGCGCTGAGCAAGAGCATCATTGGTAAACGGCTGATGCTGGATCCAGGCTTCAGCAATTGTCTTCGCACGAGCAACAAAGGAGGACATATCGGAAGCCCCTCCAACGTCCAGAGTAAAGAGGTCAGTGAGGATGTCGTAGAGATGTTGGAGGCTGTCCCAGCCAGAATATAAGGAGTGTAGCTCAGTCCACATATCTTTAGCAGTCTCATGATACATAGTCATTTGATATGGTTCACCATCCAAAGAATTCAAGATACAGGTCTGAACTCGGCCATCATTGCGGAGCCAGTCATCGGTAGGAGGGGTGGGTGGAGCCTGAGTAAGGTGAGGGAGAAGACCCTTGGCCTGGAGAACCCGTCGAACTGAATGGACCCAAGGAATGAAGTTCTTCTTTCCAGAAAGAGAAATGGTAGTGATGCGCAGCTCGTCACGAAGTTCTGTAAGGTAAGCCGCGCGGTCAGTTGGACAGGCCGGGCAGTCAGCAGGCGGGCTGGCCGTCGAGCCAGAAGAGTTATCGGAAGAGCCCATAAGGCAGACCGCGGCGAATAAAGGATAAGCCGCCGACAAGAAAGACTAAGGAAGACCACGACCAGAGTGTGGATAGGAAGCAGTCCGCACGGTCAAGCCGGACACCAGCAAGTAGTCAAGTCGCGACCAAAGGGCAGAAACAAAAGAGAGACTGCCCCGGTCTAGGTGAAGCCGACAGCGGTCAGAAAAACAGCCCGGGCGGGTTGACAAAAAAAACCCGGAAAGAGGAGAGAGGCCGCGAGTAGGAACTCGAGCGGCTAGAAAAGAGAGGCCGCGAGCAGGAACTCGAGCGGCTAGGAAAGAGACTGACAACGGACAGAAGGCAAGGCCGCAGCGGTCTGAAGGCGAGGCCGCAGCGGTCTGAAGGCGAAGGCCGCAGTGGTCTGAAGACGAAGCCGCAGCGGGGCTGGCAGCGGACAGAAGAGAGAGCCCGCAGCGGTTTGAAGAAAGGTGGGCCCCACGAAACAGAGAGAGAGGATGGCTATAAGAAGCCTGAAGAGGGTGGAACCACAGAGAGGGAGAGGAGAAGCGGATGCAAAGTTGCAAACCGCAGAGTCAGGGGCGGACAGAAGACCGGAGTGGGTAGGCGACCAGTCCGCAAGAGAGAAAGCAGCGGGTAGGAGGGAATAGAGACCGGGTGGGCTTGGCGGTTAGAAAAAAACAAGCCGCAGAGGACAGGAACCTGGCTCTGATACCATGTTGAGAGAGCTCAAAACTTGTATGTATTGCTTGTGTATTTAAATACAAGGAGAGAATACAAATATATAGGAAGAGGAAGAGAGAAGAAAATCCTATACAAGATGTGTGACTAAAGGAGGAGAGAAGATAAATCAATAAATGGGCCCAATAATGGGCCTTTTACATGGGCTATTTTAACAACTATATTAAAAAGAAGTATCACACCTCCAAAATGCCTAGATAAATAAGACATGAAAATCATCACAGCCGTTCAACAAGCACAGGGATCAACCATCACCCCGCACTATATTACCCTGCTGCTGCTTTCAGCGCGATCAAAACCCTACCCCCATAAATCCGTTCCACGACAAATAGAGTCGTCGCCCCTCCCGCTCGCGACTACACGCCGCCGCCTGCCTTCGCTCGCGACTACACGTTGACGCCCCTCCCGCTCGCGACTACACGCCGGCGCCCCTCCCGCTTGCGCCTACACGCCTCCTCTCCGTTCTACATCTCCCAACCGGTGTCGCCTACGTTTTGAGGAGCGACCTGCCTCCGACGATCTCCACAAAAAACATTCTCGCACCCGACGATCTCCACAGCCAGTTGTCGATCAGGACAAACCCACCAAGATTCCATGTGATCGAGAACACCCTCTTCTCTCCCACGAACTCATACTTTTTTCGCTCTAATTTTGATTTCGATTTCGTAGTTGCCTTCTACATCTCCCAACCAGTGTCGCCGGCCTCTTGAGGAGCGATCCTGCCTCCGACAATCTCCACAAAAAACATAACCGCACACGACGATCTCCACGGCCAGCCTCCGCAGATCTAGGTAAAATCTCTATTTATTTTCAATTTTTTATTCTTGATTACCAAATCAAACTCCATTTTGTGAGGATGAATTTCTGGGAGAATGAATTTTTGGGAGATCTAAATAATATCTGAACTCTGATTTTGTGAAGAAGAATTTCTGGCAGATCTAAATAATTTCATGTTTAGGCATTGAAACACTTCCATTCTATTGTTCTGTTATGCTTGAAGAGCTTCTAATCCTTCTCTACCAGGTGGCCAACCAAAAATATTTGCAACGAAGAGAAATTAGATATCTAACCCGATAAGCCTCTCATTTGTCGACTTCAAGAACTTCAAATACTTGGATTTATACTATTTTGAATCATCTAAAGGTTTGTATTCAATCTCTCATTCACCACCATCACAACCCTTGCATTACTTACATATAATTTAGTATATATTAGTGTAAAGAATTTCCTTCAATTGGTATAGTCGCCTCCCACCAAAAATATCGCCTCCCACCAAAATTGTCGCCGCCCACAAAATTTGTCACCGCCAACAAAAAATGCCGCTCCCACGATAATTGCCGCTCCCACGACTAATGTCGCCCCTACCACAAATGTGGCACTCACGATCAATATCGCACCCACGATCAATGTCGCACCCACGATCAATGCCGCACCCACGATCAATGCCGCACCCACCACAAATGCCGCACCCACCACAAATGCCGCACCCACCACAAATGCCGCACCCACGACATATGGCGCTCCCACGACATATGGCGCGCCCACGACATATGGCGCGCCCACGACATATGGCGCGCCCACGACATATGTCGCGCCCACGACATATGTCGCGCCCACGACATATGTCGCGCCCACGACATATGTCGCGCCCACGACATATGTCGCGCCCACGACATATGTCGCGCCCACGACATATGCCGCGCCCACGACATATGCCGCGCCCACGACATATGTCGCGCCCACGACATATGTCGCGCCCCACGACATATGCCGCGCCCACGACATATGCGCGCCCCACGACATATGCCGCGCCCACGACATATGTCGCGCCCACGACATATGTCGCGCCCACGACATATGTCGCGCCCACGACATATGTCGCGCCCACGACATATGTCGCGCCCACGACATATGTCGCGCCCACGACATATGTCGCGCCCACGACATATGTCGCGCCCACGACATATGTCGCGCCCACGACATATGTCGCGCCCACGACATATGTCGCGCCCACGACATATGTCGCGCCCACGACATATGTCGCGCCCACGACATATGTCGCGCCCACGACATATGTCGCGCCCACGACATATGTCGCGCCCACGACATATGTCGCGCCCACGACATATGTCGCGCCCACGACATATGTCGCGCCCACGACATATGTCGCGCCCACGACATATGTCGCGCCCACGACATATGTCGCGCCCACGACATATGTCGCGCCCACGACATATGTCACCCCACGACATATGTCGCACCCACGACAAATGCCCCCCGGCCGAAGGCCCGTGCCTGTCACTCGTGTGTGTATATATATATATATATATATAGAGAGAGAGAGAGAGAGAGAGGGTGGGGACCCCTTGTCATCACTCTCGCGTCTCTTGCTTCAACTCTTTCTCTATGCACTCCCGTCTCCCATCGCCACTTCAACATCGTCGCACGTGTTCTAGTCGGCTGTCGTGAGTCTTAGGCGCCAGAAATAAGGTGTTAATACCTATTTTGGCGTCGTTTTTCCTTCGTATTTGAGGAGATGAATCTTCCTCCTTTATATTTTCATTGATTTTGATTTGATGCGGACCTGTGGATTAGATTAGGAATCCTCATGGATCTTAGTCTCCGCTCTTTCTATGGGCAAACCATAGAGGCTAATTTTTTTACTTTTTCCTCTTAATTCCTTGATTTCTATTATTGGATCATCATGACAAGAATGAAATATCTTCTACAATCTCTTCCGGAGCTGGGGCTTCATCCTTCACCTTGATATCCCAAGGATTTATCCGGTCAGGTCATGATCACAATGCACCTTAAATTACTACTATATTCTTGAATGTCTCTTATTACCTCTTGTGGGCTCAATCTATTACTCTTGCCCTGAAGAGTAGACAAATGTTTGGTTATATTTGGGGTACTACATCGGAGCCTACCCAGACTTCCCCAGATTGGTTGCAATGGGAATTTGAGAACTCTTTGGTCATGTCCAAACTTACGAATTTCATGGCCAAATCAATTACCCGAAATTATCTGTTCTTGGATATCGCGACAGATATTTGTAAGAGGGCTAATATAACTTACTCGTGCAGAAGGACTGCAACCCAAATCTTCCAACTATGAAGAAATATCTCTCCGGAGACACCATGATCGTCCTCCTTATGTTAGAGTTCACTCGGCTTTATCAGGAATATGATCACTTTGGCTCGTTCACCTTAGTTTATCCTAAGAATGCAGTTTTTGTTTGATCCTGGGAAGAGCACAATAGGGTCTTTGAATTTTTACATAGACTGCATCGAGATTTCAATTATATCAGTGTTCAATCCTTGTGCGCCTCCTACCCCCTCTCTTCCATAAGTAGCCTTATCCAACAAGAGTTTGATCCATTACAAATTTGGCTACTTAACTCTATTTTCGAGGGATCTACCATGGTTGCTCAGTATGGTTCATGTAGTCGTGCACCGCGTGACCCCGTAACGAAGCCCATTGACAAAGATCATCTAGATTATGGCTACTGCGGTATGTTTTGACACTCACGGTGCACGTGTTTTGGCCTCATGGATTCACACCATTGAGAGGCAGCTCTGCACTAGGAGGGGTAGCGGCTCTGGTCGCTCTCAGGGCCGATCATCTCTATCTAGGTCGACTTGAAAAAAGCTTGATTCGAGATCAAGTCTGCGAAGCTCGAGTTCGACGTGTTCGAGCTAACATATTATTGTTCATCAGCTCTCGAGCTTTCTGTTTGCGTGTTTTAAAAAATTAAAAATATGAAGAAAATACGACTCATGAGCTAAAAATCTCGTGAGCAGCTTGAGCTCGAAACTTGAGCTCAATAAGTAGGCCTTGATCTTTAGCTCGAGCCGAGCAAAATGAGCCTGTCGAGCTCGATATGGTTAGCTCGATCTCGAGCTTGGAAATTTTGCCAAGCTCAACTCAAGCTCGACCCTGTGCCTGACATTGCGAGTCTTCCAGTGGATCTATCTTGTTATGAGATACAAGCGTTCTGCCATTTGATGCAGAGACAATCCATTGAGTTGTTCGCCTATTTGTCCCCATATGCACATTAGGGACTACTAGGCGCTTATGTTGTTGATGCGGAGGGGAGACGCGAGCACGCAACGAAGGATGAGTTTTGGGTCTGTTCAAGGCCGATTGCATACTTACCATATATGGCGTACCCAGATCAATGATCCGACTCAGCAGATGCGTCTGGATCCGCGTTTCGATTTGATTTCATATATTACTTTTTTATTTTTGTATTTATTTTGATGTATTCGGGTAATCCCACCTCCGACCAATCATAGTCGTTGATGGTGAGATGCCCTAGTTTTCTCTTTATTATAAATAATGGGTCAGGGGCTGTTGGATGCTATTACAAATTTTGGAGATTGTGAATCCCGGAATCCCGCGATCCTCCCACGGTGCCGACTCTGTGGAACCCTAGGTGACGACTTCTAGACACTTATCTTCCTCGCCAAGGTATTTCCTAACCCTAGGTCCTTTCCTCCACCTCCAAAAATCATTTCCTGCAGTCCTGTTGGAGAATTCCTGTAGCCGCAACATCTCTGGCCACTGTTTTCCTGCCCCATTACCGTTGTTTTCCAGTAGTTTTACCGCTGATTTTCTGCCCTCTTACCGCACCTCCAGCTACAGACACACCTTTGGCTCTTCACTCCCCTCTTACCGCCAGCCACCCCTTGCTCCCACTGCCACCCTCCCCTTTGA
Source organism: Platanthera guangdongensis (assembly GCA_039583875.1). Taxonomy (NCBI): domain Eukaryota; kingdom Viridiplantae; phylum Streptophyta; class Magnoliopsida; order Asparagales; family Orchidaceae; genus Platanthera; species Platanthera guangdongensis. The sequence continues at coordinate 18,698,761 of CM077166.1, read as the reverse complement.
ACCTGCTGCCTCCAGCCATCCCTTGCTCCCGCCACCACCCTCACCTGTAATCCCGCTGCCGCTAGCCACCCTTAGTCGCCGCCCCTCTTCCGTGAAGCCACCACCATCCCTCATGTTGTCCGATCTACCTCCCATCGCCCGGATCCACCTCCATATAGTCGTATCTACCCCTTTCCGGCCCAATCCCGCATCCCACCGCCAAATCCAGTCGTCTTCATTGTCATCCCGCCTCCGGTTCGACATCGGATCGCCGTCAAAGCGCCACACAACTCCGGATCTCCATTGTCTCAGGCAACCCCCATATCTCGTGAGTGTTATTGTGGTATGGATACTAGTTCTCTTTATTAATATATGGTATCATTATCGTATGTTCTTTGTGATCTATAGTATTTGTGGAATTTTGTTTTATATATGTTGTGGTTTGCATGAATCATTCGCCATGTGCTTTGCTTTGGCCCTGCACGCGGAGGAAAACCTAATCCACTTGCTTAAATGAATTGTTATGCTTTTGTTATAATCATGTGTGTGAGATTTAGTTATTTATTATCTGATTTTTTATTTTTTTGTCGGGTTTGCATGACATGTAGGGTGAGAACATGTAGGGTTTTCCGTCGGGTTAAGGCATCGTTAATCCGCCGCCTATAGATTCGTCATGCGTTAGTTGTGGTCACTCACCTTTATAACCACTGATTTTTTTTTTGGAGCGACAACTCATATGACCGGTCCTGCTGCAGGTTTTGTGTTCTACCTATCCTTGTTTTGTAAAGATATGGTGAATATTGTAGATGGATCTTTCTCTCCTATTACTAGAAAAAGATCCATCTCTTGCCCCTCTCTCAACCTTTCTTATATTATTAATGTCCCTAAGTTTGTTCTTAACCTTCTCTTCACTAGTCACTTAACTATTCTATAAACTGCTCTGTGATTTTCTTTCCCACCTCTTGTGTGTTTCAGGACCTGAATACAGGGAAAGTATGGTAGACTGTGTGATGACCTTTGTGTTTGTCTCCTCCAGTCCTTCACCACCACAAGCTTTTCATATTTATTAGTCCTCTGTTTTCGATTTCTGGCATTATCGTCTAAGATTTATCTATCCCTTTTTTGAAATTTTTATTCCATACTTTGTCTTTATTGTTATTGGACAATTTTCATTATGGTGTTTGTGAACAAAACAAACACCCTCGTACTTCTTTTGAATTTTAATCATGTTTCTTGTCCTACACCTTTTGCTATTATTTATAGTGATAATTTGGGGGCCTTGACTTGTTTTTTCATCTTCTGAGTGTGTTTGGTTTGTTACTTTCATTAATTATTTTTTCCCACACTATTTGACCATATTTAATTAAAGCTAAAATTGAAGTGTTTTCGTTATTTCAGCATTTTCAAAAAATGGTAGTCACCTAATTCAATAATGCCATTAAATTGATTTGTAGTAACAATGGTCGTGAGTATATTGATTCAAAATTTGAACAATATCTCAGTGACCTTTGTATTATCCATCAAACATCTTGTGTCTACTCACCTGCTCAATGATGCAGCAGAACACAAGAATTCTCATTTTCTAGAAGTGGCTAGATGTCTCTTACTTAATATGTACCTTCCAATATACTACTGGGGGGATGTTGTTATCACAACTAGGGGTGTGCACGGTGCGGTTTGGTGCGGTTTTGACCCAAACCGCAACCGCACCACAAGGGTGCGGTTTTGGCCCAAGCAAAACCGCATCGCACCGAAATTAAGCGGTGCGTTTCGGTTTGGTGCGGTTTTTTGCAGTGCGGTTGCGGTTTCGGTGTGGTTTACGCATTGTTTATTTTTTTGTTTTGTTTTTCATTCTGCTCTCGTTTTCGTAACAATCATCCCCTCTCATCTTCTTGTTCCCTACTCTTCCTTGCAAAAAACAACGCACAATATTAAAATATGTAAGCAACAAACTAAAAGAGGCATCTCAGGGTGACACTTCATTGAGGTAGAAGTTGTTCTTTGTTTAATGCATGGGTATAGATTAACACAGCAGTACACTCCACTGTTGAAAGGAATCTATTATTGAATAATTAACTTAGCAATCAAAGCTTGAAGGAAGAGAAACAACTTGCTCTGGTTTCTATCAACAAAAACTCGGATCAAACTGCTCATTTGACCCACCAAAATCAGAGAAAACAAGATCTGGTTCCTTTCACCAGATCTGTTCGAACAAAAAACAACAAATGAATGGGGTCATTGAGAAAAGGAAACGGAGAAAGAGACAAAATGCCTGTTGAAGCGGTAGACGATGGATTGAGAGTGGGAAGATCGAACTGGAAGCTCACCGTCAAACTGGAAGTTCATCGTCGAAGTGGTTGCTCGATGTCGAAGTGGAAGCTCGTCATCGAACTGGAATCGAGAGTTGTTTGCGTCGATGGATCGAGAGTGGGAAGAACTGGAAGCTCGTCGACAGTGTAGTTTCCGTATGTAACGGCAACGGGCGGTGTAGCTTCTGGAGGCAACGACGGCGGGTGATGAAGTTTCCGGAGGCGACGACTGCGGTGAGAAGAAGAGAGAGGGAGCTAGGGTAAATGGTAAAACGGAACAGAGCGCTCTGCTGTCTGCGGAGAAAGTGAGAACTGAGAAATTTTAATAATAATAGCCTAATATGTCTGCGCTCTGCTATGCCAAATAACATCTTTTAATTTTTGCCAAATGTAGGCTCGGGCGGAGCTGGAGCGGGTCAGCGCCTTTGCGGCTCTGCCTCAACGGGATTTGGGTTGTAAATTGGTAAATAGGTGCGGCCACTCAAACTGTTTAATAAGTGTGGTGTTTTGCATTTTTGCCAGGTTTAATACTTAATATGTGCGGGCTGTGTAGTGTTGCAAAATTGTAAAAAAATTTCAAATACCCAAATTATCGGTGCGGTGTTTGCGGTTTTTAAGATTTAAAAACCGCACCGCACGCGGCTTACAAAATTTCAAAACCGCACCGCATCTACACTATGCGGTGCGGTTTAAAATTCGGTGCGGTTTTTACGGTGCGTGCGGTTCTTGCGGTTTGCGGTTTTTTGTGCTCACCCCTAATCACAACAACTTACCTTATTAAATGTATGCCTACAGTGGTTCTCGGAAATAAAACGCCCCTCAACACTCTTCAAAGTTCTCGGAAATTGTTGAACGATACAAGACAAGATTTGTTGTCAGATGATACACGCAGGTTGTTGGGATCAATTATCATGAGTCTTTTTCTCATCTAGCAAAGATGAACTCCAAAAAAGTTCTCTTATCATATGCTACTTGTAAGAGATGGAACCTCAGTTAGTTAGTATTGGGTCGGAAAGGGTAGATCCGGCTGTATGGAGTTGATCCGGGTGGCGGGAGGGTGGATCCAACGGTTTGGAGCGGATCCGGGCTATGAGAGGTGGATCAGGTAGATGGGGGTGGCTGGATCTGGTCTTAACTGCTCAGATCTGGACATATTTGGTGGTGGAGGGGGGTTTGGAGGTGGTTCCACGGAAGGGGGCGGTAGCAAAACGGGCGGTTGTAGGCATCAAGACAGGCTTTCGTGGGGGCTGTGATAATGGGCGACGATGGTTGTAGGGCTTCGACATCAGCTGGTGGTGGCTACAGGGGCTGGGACAGCAGGAGGCGGTGGTTGTAGGGGCTGGGAGGGTAGGCGACGACTGCTGTTGGGGGTTGAGAAGGGGCGGCGGCTGTGAGGAAGGGGGTTTCCAGCAAGGCAGCGACTATTGCGGAGTTATGGGGTGGCGGTAGAGGGATTCAGTGTGGGAGGAAGATGTGTAGGGTTAGGTAGTACCTCAGGGAGGAGATAAGCACCCAGGAGTTGTCACCTAGGGTTCCACGAAGTCGACATCATGAGATGATCACGGGATTACAGGAATAATATCTTTAAATCTGCAATACCTTAATCATCCCCCTTATTACTCTATTTATAATAAAGAGAAAATTAGGGCATCCCACCATCAATTACTATGATTGACCGGAGGTGGTGTAACCCAATTACATCAAAATAAATGAAAAAATAACAATGTATTTTGTGAAATCAAATCGGATCGCGGAACCGGACGCATCCGTGGAGTCGGATCGGCGATCCGATCAAGTCCTCCTGCGCGAGTACACAAACGTGGTGATGTAGGGGTAGGCTACGGGTGCACAAAACCTTCGACGCTAGGTGATAGTGCAAGGATGACGCGCTAATCTGAACCTAAATGCAATGTAATCGTCGATAACTCGACAAATAAATTTGAGCAATGAGAATTCTAACTCCACTTAAATATTTGAAATTGAAAGCAATTAATTAGTTTTGGTAATTTATAATGGCTTCCTCCGCTCGGAGGGCCAAAGAAAAGCGCGTGGCGAATGTCTACTCCAGCAAATTATTAGCGTACTAAAGACAATTTCTACTAGCAAGAATCACAACACATATATTAATTCACCAATAAAATGTCAAATCAAACAAGTCAATATCACAAGAAACTCACAAAGTAGTGGGCCGAACCGAGACACTGAAGAATTTGGATTCGGATGTGTAGATCGACGATCGGAGGTGGAACCGGCGGCGTGAAAATGATGACGGTGGCTGTCCTCGACGGTAAATTGTGAGATCGGGCGAGAAATGGGTAGATCCGGCCACGTACGAGTAGCTCCGGGCCGGGGAAGGGTGGATCCGTTATTTATTGTCAGATCCGGGCAAAAATGGCAATATGAGTGGTGGTGATGATGGATCTGGGTTGGAATTCTCAGATCTAGATTGATCTTGAGAATAAGGGGTGCGAGAAGGTGGATCCACAAAAAATAGGGCTAGGGGAATTGGGGCCGGCGGCGGGAGGCTTGTCGGATGCAGGGAGGGGTACTTGAGGGGCTGTGGAAATTTGGATCTAAAGGGAAAATGGCTGCAGGAGGGTTTAGAGGGAGAGGAAGGCTCGGATTAAGAAAAGGATTAGGAGGAGGGCTGGGCGGAAGGCACGTACTGCCTCAGGCAGTGGAGGTGAGGTATAGGGCGGCCGGATTTAGGGAGGAAAAATAAAAAAATTATAGCCATGAATAGTGAATGTAATTTATCAACAGTAAATGAAGGTTTTATGAAGAATCTGCTGTGGAATTTCAGCCGGCTGTAGGCGGGGCTGTGGGCGGTGAAAGGAAGGTTTTACGGTGGGGAAAAATGAGGCTACGGTTAGGGGGTAGCTTAGGGAGGAAGAAGACCACATAAGAGTCATCACCTAGGGTTCCACGGAGTCGGCACCATGGCTTGATCGCTGGATTCCGAGATTTCTTTTCACCAAATTCTACAATGAGCCTCTTTTCAGTCCCACACATCTATTTATAAGAAAAGAGCAACTAGGGCATCCCTATCAACGACTATGATTGGCCGGTGGGGTCGGCCACAAAATACATGAAAATAAAACCCAAAAAATAAATTAATATATGTTTTTGACTCGCGGCGACGTGCCGGACGCAACCGCGAAGTTGGATCGGGGATCCGATCAAGTCTTCTTGCACGAATAAATGAACGTGGGTCCCGCCTTGCGGCGAACCCCTCCAGGTGCATGATTTGATGGATCCCCATCACGTGATTTCCGCCTTACAGCAAACCCCTCATGGTGCTTGTTCTTATAGATCCCCATCACCCTAACTCCTGAACGTGTCGCCGAATGATCTGAAAGGAAGGTCTACAGACTAAAAAAGTATTATACGGTCTCAAACAATAGCCGATACATGCGCGAGTATGTTGTTTGACTGATAAGCCAATACATGCACTCACAAAAGACTTGCCATCTTTATACTGCCCTCCTTATACTTAAATATATCAAGGCTTCTCCTAGGAGCGGTATCTTATTCTCACTTAATGATGTGCTAAATGTTGATGTCTCCATAGACGCAAAGTGAGCGGGATCTTTTGATGATCAATGATCCACCTCAGGATATTGCATATTTGTTGGTGTAAATTTTGTTACACCGAGGAGCAAAAAACAACATATAGTTGTCAGATCTAGTGCTGAGCTGGATTCAGAGCCATGACTCACGAAATCTGTGAAGGTCTTTGGATTTAGACTATTATGAGGAATCTTGGCCTAGAGAAAAAAGAGTCAATTAGACTATATTGTGATAACAAGGCGACCATCATAATTGCTCATAACTTGGTTTAACATGATCGCACCAAACACATTGAGGCTGATAGAGTGATACAAAGACACTTCATTAAAGAAAACAAAGTGAGAGAAATTGTATGTACCATGTTTGTTCGTTCTTTCACGGGGATCACAGATCAAGGGCATGTAGACACTTACCAAAGTCCTCAAGAGTCAAAGATAAGATCGTCAGATAGGTGATTCGAGTCGGTATTTGCGTTTAGAGCGACCACAACATATTTTAATTTATTTTGTATTTTTTATTTCATGTAAAACTGTGCAAGGTCAGGTTTGCCTACATTTTGCCCTTGTGGTGGCACCCTTTCCTTGACCCTCGCTCCGCGGGGATGCCTTGTGCACCAGGCTGCCTTTTTATGTAAAACTGTGGATGTATGTTTCAGATGATCTTAGCTGTCCATAGTGGATTATAAGTCTTTAATAGGGGTGTAGGGGATGATTTTCAAACATCTTAGAATTTGAGAGAATTTCTGGGCTCTTGTGGTCTTCCCATGATTTCGATTTTGTAGATCATTTGTGCCAAAGTCAAGATAACTAACTACCTTCGCACTATCCTCTGAGGATCTTTCTACTCATAAGAATCAATAACTGTCTCCGTCCATCATCAAATCACGAATCACCCATTGACTACCTAAAACTGCTTATTTCTCCTCTTACCCCCCCCCCCCCCATTCCAGCATCCATCGCCCTCTAATTTACCCAATTCAAGAACAAATGAACTCCTTCCTGATGTAGGGTAGGCTAGTGGTGCTCGGGAGCTAAGAATCTAAGTGCGGGTGCGGGGAACACACTAATGCAACGCTAAATGCAATGTGACCGTTGGGTAACGACAACAATTAATATAAGCTATTAAATTAAAATTTCCACACAGATGATTAAAATAAAGAGGCAAATAATTAGTTTCAGCAATTAAGCAACGACTTCCTCCGCTCGGAGGGCCAAGACAAGCGTGTCGTGAATTTTCCCCGAACATTATTAGCATAAAAGGAAACAACTACTATAAAACCATAATCTCAGCACAATATATATAAACACCAAATGAAAATGTCGAGTCACAGAATACGATACCACAAATGTTCACGACGTAGTGGGCTGAACCGAAGCACTGGAGAATTTGAAGGGCCGGATGCAAATACAAGAAATCGGAGGCAAGCACGGTGGCACGGTGACGGCGAGATCCGACCGCTAGGGGATGGATCCGAGTGTAGGTGGATAGATCCGGTATTTTTACGGTGGATCCGGGCTACGGGAAGAGGAATACGAAGGAGAATGGTAGATCGGAGGGTGGTAGCACTAGATAAAAATAGATTTAGGGTTTTCAGAGTGGTGCGAGGTGGATCCACGAAGGAAAAGGGAAAGGAGTGTCCGGATAGGGCTAGGAAACCCCTTGGGTGGCCGGTTTTGGAGAAGGGGGAAGACAGTGGGGTGCTGGGGTTACAGCTGCAGGCCGGCGGCCTGTACAGGGAGTGGGAGGTGGGAGGTTGGGCCGGTGGAGGGAGGGGCTGGGCGGCGACACCAGGCGGTGGAGGGAGGGGGCTCGAGTTGTGTACAACAGCAGGACAAGGGGAGAGAAGGGGCGGCGGGCCTGCAGCTGGCCGACAGCGCTCGGGTGGGGGTTTGAGGGGATTCCGACGGTGGAAAAGGGGAGAAGATGATGGAAAATGATGGAGGGGGGTTGGGGTTATCTTGGGGGGAAGTTTGGCGGCCTAAGAGTCGCCACCTAGGATTCCACGACTTCGGCACCGGGGAGGGATTGCTGGAATCCGGGAAACTCTTTCTCCAAATCCAACAATGATTCAATTCAACCTCTAACTCTCCTATTTATAAGAAAAGACAAGATAAGCATCCCCATCAACGGTTATGATTGGCCGGTGGGTTAGCCCCTTAAAATACATCAAAACAAACTAAAAAAACTAATATAGGTTTTGACTCGCGGCGACGTCCCGGACGCAACCGCGGAGTCCGATCGGCGATCCGATCAAGTCTTCCTGCGCAAATACATGTGCGTGGGTCCCGCCTTGCGGCGAACCCCTCCAGGTGCATCTGATGGTTCCCCATCAACTCCCCCCGACTGAAGAACCTTCATCTCCGATGAATGGAGATGATCGTATTGAGGTCGAAGTCCGTGGGCGAGCCGACCGTGCTCTCCCGGTAGTATCCTGGTGTCGTCAGTGTCAGGGCGGTCCCCGCCAATGTACCAGGTAGCGACAACGCGGTCCGTCCGAGGTGGGAACAAACTGGTGGGATCTGATCTCCGTGATGCTCTCATTTCTCGCCTCTTGGAAGGTGGATCCCGGTGCGATCGGTGGTGCCTGCGGTGGAACCAAAGGGGACGACTTCCCGGTGGGTGGGTGGCAACACTGGGTGAACTAGGATGACCTTCAGATGGTGGTGATGTGTGAGGGTGGTATGGTAGCGACAGTGGGGCGAGGGTGACTGGGCATCTCCACTGCTCGGGTCCACATACTCATGAGATTCATAGTATGAAGTCAGGTCCCCAACATTAAACACAAGGTGAATTCTCATACTGGCCGGAATGTCAAGTCGGTAGGCGTTGGTCCCAATACGACTAATAATGGAGTACAGACCCATTCGCCTCGCGCTTAACTTCTTGGCAGGCCCCGAAGGGAGCCTCTCGGGGCGGACTCGCACCATTACCTTCTCGTCTATGTTAAATATTTGCTCTCGCCTTCGCTTATCTGCATGAGTTTTATAATTTTCATTGCTTATTATTATTTGTCGGTGGATCGACTCATGCAAATCATGCAAGTGTTATGCAAATGACTCAGCAGACTCACTTGGGCGGGACTCTAAAGGGCTCGACACAAAGTCTATGAGTTTCCTCGTGTCATATCCTGACACTACATGAAATGGACTCAACCCGGTGGTCCTATTGACTGAGCTATTGTAGGCAAACTCTGCTTTCGGTAAATCTAAGTCCCAACTGCCTACATGCTTTCCTACCAGACACCACAACAGATTTCCTAAACTCCGATTCACTACCTCAGTCTGTCCGTCCGTTTTGTCGGTGATATGCCGAGGAAAAGCTAAGGATAGTGTCAGTCTTGTGCCACAGGGTTTTTCTAGAAGTAGCTCATGAACCTCACATCGTGGTCCGACACGATCGACTTGGGCAGGTCATGCAATCGAAAGACGTCCCTCATGAATATGGATACAACGTGAGTCGCATCTGCCGTCTTGCAATCGAAAGCCGGTATATGGTAAGGCGTATAAAGAACGGTGTTCTGCTTATTGCCCTTTGCCGTTTGGTAGATACGGCAATGGCGCACAACTCGGGCTACATCCGTGTTAAGGCCGGGCCAGTAGAGACGGTCCTCGACAATGGAGATGGATTTATCTCGCCCGAAATGGACCGCGGCTCCGCCCTCGTGCAACTCCCAAATCAGATAATCTCAATAAGACTTACGGGGAATGCATAGACGGGAACCCCGGTACTGGTATCCCTCATAGATCTGATATCCCTCAACAGGGTCGGGTGGGTCTCGGGATAGGGCGGTGTAAATCTCGCCAAAATCAGGACACGTCGGATTGTCGAGCATCAACTTCTCAAGTCCCTCGACACTCGCGGTCAACGTCTGCAACAGGGATACGCGACGATTCAACGCATCAGCCGGCTTGTTCTCAACACCAGCGCGGTGCTTGAGAACATATTGAAAATCCTGCAGATATTCGACCCACTTCACATGTCGGTGGCCAGCTTGCGTTGCGAGTCCAGGTAACGTAGGGTCTGGTGGTCGGAGTACAACACAAACTCCCGGGGAAGGAGATAGTGCCTCCAGTAGCGCAGAGACTGGACTATCGCATAAAATCCTCGATCGTAATTCGAGTACTTTTGCTTAGCCTCATTCAGCTTCTCACTAAAGTAAGAAACTGAGTGTCTCTCTTAACTCAATACGCCACCTATACCGATACCTAATGCGTCGCATGCGACCTCAAAAGCGCGGCTAAAATCCAGCAATCGTAAAACTGTTGCTGTCGTCAACCTCTCCTTAATCTCCTCGAAGGCTCTAGTGGCTGCTGGGGTCCACTAAAATCTCCATTCTTGAGACAGCTCGTGAAGGGGGTCATGATCGTGCTGAATCCCTGGACAAACCTCCTATAGAAGGTGGCAAGCTCGTGAAAGCTACGAGCCTCTAGATATTCTTAGGCACAAGCCAATCTCGAATAGATTTGACCTTCTCAGGGTCCACAGAGACTCCAGTAGAGGATATAATAAAGCCCAGAAAGTGGACAAACTCGGAGAGGAATGCGCACTTCTTCAGGTTCATATACAGTTTCTCTTGCCGAAAGGTGCCAAAGAGAAGTCTCAGATGATCGAGGTGAGCAGCCTGAGTCTGGCTATAGACTAGTATATCATCAAAGTATACCACCAGAAACTTGCCCCTGTAAGGCCGCAACACATGCGTCATAACTCGCATAAACGTGCTCGAGGCATTGGACAACCTAAATGGCATAACTAGCCACTCATATAGACCGTCATTGGTCTTGAATGTGGTCTTCCACTCGTCTCTCTCACGAACTCGTATCTGATGGTACCCACTACGTAGGTCGATCTTGGAGAAGATCTGGGCACCGGGACATAGTATCCAGAAGGTCGTCGAGTCGTGGGATCGGGAAACGATACTTGACCGTGATTTTATTAATGACGCGGTTCTCGATGCACATACGCCAACTACCGTCCTTAGGGGTAATTAGGGCGGGGACCGCACAAGGACTCATACTCTCACGAATGAACTGCTTCCGGAGAAGCTCGTCAACCTGCCGTTTGAGCTTAGCGTGCTCATCCGGGTGCATACGGTAATGGGGCAGGTTTTGGGAGGGAGGCTCCCGGGACTAAATCAATGGCATGCTGAATGTCCCGTGGGGGAGGCAGCTTATCGGGGAGCTCGTCTGTCATGATGTCCGCAAACTCGCCTAAAAGGGGACGCACTGCGGGTGGGTAGTCAACTGGGGTGTCCTCAGTAACCTGGGTAGAGGCGACGACTATATAAATGACTTCTGACTCGGCACTATCTCGTAGGAACTCACCTCGCCTCAAAATATGCATTGGCCGCGAGGCGCTCGTGCTCACAGATGGCTCTACCACACCCTTGGATCGATCTCGGGGCTGGGTGGGCGTCAACGTAATCTTCCGCCCCTTATCATTAAAGACACACGTGTTCGAGCGTCCGAAGCACGTGACATCACGATCGAATAGCCAGGGGCGGCCAAGCAACACATGAGCGACGTCCATGGGAATGACATCGCACCAGACCTTGTCCTGAAAAGGACGCGATAGTGATCGGGACTAAGCAACGCTGGGTGATCTGGATCGCCATCTTGTCGACCCAGACGACACGGTATGGGTGGGGGTGAGGCTCGGCCTTCACCAGCATACGGTCAAGCCCCTTCTGGGATACGATGTTCACGCAACTCCCACTATCAATAGCTAGCTTGCAGGGACCGCCTGCACTAGGAAAGTACGTGTAGAAGATGACAGTGCGCCGCCAATCTTCATCCACATGCGGAGGTGTGCAGGAGGCGTCTAATCACTCTCACCTCTAACGATCGCTCGGCGTCGCTCTCCCAACCTTCCTCAACTGCGGCCTTAACTTCCTATGGGGCCTCCTCTTCGTCTTCTAAACCCTGCGCCTCCTCCTCAACTAGCAGGTTCCGCGTGGGGCACTGCGCCGCCACGTGGCCTCTGCCAGAACATTTAAAACATACAATGCCCCCAGATCTCTGGCCATCAATGGCTATGGCTTTACCCTTCGCATCCACGGGGATATATGAGGGTGCAACCGTTGTGGTCTGGGGAGAAGCGGGTTTCCTAAAAGTCGAGGAGTCAGTCCGCGAAGTGAACTGCCTCGTACTAGACGATCGGAGGTACTGCTCGTACTCGAGGGAGAGTTGGAATATCTGATCAACAGTCTCCAAGCCGTGGGGAATCAACTCTCTCCGAATATCAGAACGAATGCCCGCCTTGAAGCGAGAGGCAGTGTGACAATAGGCTCCTCTGAAATATCGCTCCTGACGATCAGCTCATCGAAGCGAGCCATGTACTCGACGACGGTAAGTGTCGCATGCCGTAAGTTCTGCAGCTGCTCAAATAGCTGATCTCGGTATTACGCGAGGAAGTACATCTCTTTCAGTCTCTCCTTCATCTCATCCCATCTGGCGATGGGGTTGTAACCATCCTGCTCTAAAGCTCTCTCAACACTGATCCAGAATACCTTAGCTTGCCGATCAACTTCATCTTCGCAAAGCGGACACGACGCTCGTCACCATGTCATACCACTCGAAGTAGTGGTCCATGTCAAGAGCCAATCACTGAAGGCTTTCAGATCTAGGCGCCGACGAGCGAGGATGTCATGAGGGCCCCCTCTCGTGGTCTGGGTACTCGTCCTCGGGTCATCATGGGCGAGTCGTTCGAGCGGGTGGGGACCACGCTCTCGCCGACCCGGGGATAATATTCATCTTGGTGATGGTCACGACGACCGTGTGTGGGCACACGACCTCTGGGGTCAGGCTGAGGCTGACATGGCATTCTATACTCATCAGTCATCACGCTGATGTGAAAGGCTATCCCGCGCCGGAACTTGCCTATTCTCTATCGCAAAATCAGGATTTCGCCTTACCGGCGGAATCAGGGCTCGATGAGGAATATCACGATGGTGACGGTCTGCGGGAGGTGGACCATCCCTCGGACGTTGCCCCCGACGTGGAATAGTGTCAGGGTCATCCTCAAGTGACTCGTCACGTTGTGTCGGAGTGTCCCTGACATTCTCTAAGTGGTCCAGACAAAGGTTCACCTTGGCAGGATCATGACGCACATCGTCGAACTGGGCGCCTAAGACGTCGAAACGATCTAGGATAAGGCGCTGAAACTCAGCTAAGGCGGTGCCCGAATTCGAGCCCGTCGTTCGGTCATCGGTGACTTGGGGCTCTACCATGCTTTCTCTAAATGTCCTACCATTACGGAGCATGCAAATGATCTGACCTTGACCTCTGATACCAAAATGATGTAGGGTAGGCTAGTTGTGCTCGGGAGATAAGACTAAGTGCGGGTGCGGGGAACACACTAATGCAACGCTAAATGCAATGTGACCGTCGGGTAACGACAACAATTAATATAAGCAATGAAATTAAAATTTCCACACAGATGATTAAAATAAAGAGACAAATAACTACTTTCAGCAATTAAGCAACGACTTCCTCCGCTCGGAGGGCTAAGGCAAACGTGTGGCGAATAATTCCACGAATAATTATTAGCATAAAAGGAAACAACTACTACACAACCATAATCTCAGCACAATATAGATAAACACCAAATGAAAATGTCAAGTCACAGAATAAGATACCACAAATTTTCACGACATAGTGGGCTGAACCGACGCACTGGAGAATTTGAAGGGCTGGATGCAAAGACAAGCGATCAGAGGCAAACACGGTGACACAATGACGGCTAGGTGGCTGCCCACGTTGGAAAAGAGGGAGTACGGGCCGGAAACGACGAGATCCGGCCGATAGGGGATGGATCTGAGTGTAGGTGGATAGATCCAGTATTTTTACGGTGGATCCGGGCTACGGGAAGAGGAATACGAAGGAGAATTGTAGATCGGAGGGTTGTAACACTAGATCAAAATAGATCTAGGGTTTTCAGAGCGGTGGGAGGTGGATCCACGAAGGAAAAGGGAAAGCAGTGGCCGGCTAGGGCTGTGAAACCCCTTGGGTGGCCGGTTTTGGGGAAGGGGGAAGGCGGTGGGGGGGCTGGGGATACAGCTGCAGGCGGCGGCCTCTACAAGGAGGGGGAGGTGGGCGGTTGGGCCGTTGGTGGGAGGGGGCTGGGCGGCGGCACCGGGCGGTGGAGGGAGGGGGCTCGGGTGGTGTACAACAACAGGACAAGGGGAGAGAAGGGGCGGCAAGCCTGCAGCAGGCCGGCGGCGCTCGGGTGGGGGTTTGAGGGGCTTCCGACGGTGGAAAAGGGGAGAAGATGATGGAAATGATGGGGGGGGGGTAGGAGTTACCTTCGGGGGAAGTTTGGCGGCCTAGGAGTCGTCACCTAGGGCTCCATGGCGTCGGCACCTGGGAGGGAGGATCGCTGAATCCTGGAAACTCTTTCTCCAACAACAATGATTCAATTCAACCTCTAACACTACTATTTATAAGAAAAGACAAGTTAGGGCATCCCCATCAACGACTATGATTGACCGGTGGTTAGCCCCTTAAAATACATCAAAACAAACTAAAAAAAAACTAATATAATTTTTTGACTCGCGGTGACGTCCCGGACGCAACCGCAGAGTCCGATCGGTGATCCGATCAAGTCTTCCTGCGCGAATATATGTACGTGGGTCCCGCCTTGCGGCAAACCCCTCCAGGTGCATCTGATGGTTCCCGATCACTTCCCCTTCACGTTTCTGGTAACTGCCAAGGCAGAGCGCCTGTTCCAGCCACAAAATCCACACCCCCATCCCATTTCATGCAGTTTTCATACACTATGTTAATTGGAATCCAAAGCCTGGAAGTGCACGCAAACTCCTCTCCACTTGGAACCTAACAACCCTCTGCCCACAGTCCAGGGTTTAGATCCTACCCAAAATTCCTTCCGAGTTATGTATCAGTGGATTGGGACCAGTTGCTGCCACATTTTTCACCCAAATCCATCCTACAGCCATCTTCATCTACCCCTATCCCCCACGTCTCCCCACTCTCCCTTTGCCTAAACTGTCAATATACCCCTACCCAATCCCACCGCTTCACCCCAAAAACCAGTCCCTGAAATCTGCACAGAATCACCGCAGGTTTGCTGTCCAGCCCCAAATCAGTGGCTCTTCTTGTCTTCCAAACCTCAATTTCTTATGTAAGTTTGTTGTGTGAAGTCTTTATTACTTATTATTGAATATTTGCAGAACATCATTTCATTTGAGATATTAACATGTGCTAGTTTGCTCTGTATTAATTGAACCATTTTCTATTTTAATTCAACTAGATCTATTTATTTCTCTAGCATCTAATCTCAAACATACATGATCATGGACTCTATTAATAATTTCAATCCTTGTTATAATTGTTTGTCGGATAATTGTATGTACACTACACTATCACAAAATCGTTAGAGTTCCCCTGAGGGCATAATTTCACATTCACTCATTACATTTGCCCCGTGTCACTCAAAACCTTCACCTCTTTGCCTGCTTGAATGAAGGATCTCGTTTATACCTTTTATCTGCTTTTCTACAATAAAGCAAGCTGAAAGCTGAACCTAATCAATTCTTTGGTTTTATGGCTGGTTTATGGTGAGAAAAGTAGCTAAAATAAGTGGATATTTGAATGGAGATTCTGATATTTTTTCTTGCCTTCCCTATTTGTTTTGGAGAAGCTATTTTTTTAAAAGCAAAAAAATTATCATATAAAATCTTTTTAATGTATTTTTATAACAAAAGTAGAAAAACGTAATTGACACATGATGAGGCTATACGGAGATGATGATCTAATTCTATATGATAATGTAATTAATTAAACAACATGCAATTAATTAAATAACATTATTTTAAATATATACACTATTAGTGACAATAGATTATAAATAAATAAATACAAAGCTACAACTAATAATTGCACACTATTAAAAAGGTCTAAAAAAAATAAATACAGAACTTATAAACATCTCAAGCTGGTTGAAAGAAAGGTACAAAACTATGAACTAGAACACTAATACATATAAACAAGTCTCAAACTTGTAGACAAATCTGAATTAACATAGAACTCACCAAGTAGTCAGTCCAAATGCGAGGATGGTTTACTAGGCAAATTTGGCAATAGGAGTCAAATGTAGGTATTAGTGCACGGTCTGCAAAGAGGTAGATATGAATTTATTCTTTGACAATTCTTCCAGCTTTATGTCTGGTTTATGGTGAGAAAAGAAGCTAAAAGAGTTGGTGAATATTTGAATAGTGCTGCTGATATTTTTTTCTTGCTTTTCCTATATGTTTTAGAAAAGCAGTTTTTTATAAAGTAGAAAAAGATTGTCATATAAAACCTTTTTTATAGTATTTTGATAACAGAAATAGAGAAGTATAACTGACGCATGATGAGGCTGCCGGGAGATGATGGCCTAACACCATGATATTTTAGTGGACATGCAACAAAAGGTGATAAATAACAGCTACTTAACGCTAATACATTGTGCTTATACTAATTAGCATGCAATGTTATCAGACAGGCCATTCATTAAATAAGCCTATTTTAAAGGAGATCGATCGCGTCACATCTGAGAAATCTATGCGGCTGACTTTCTTGGACCGTTAGATGAAAAATCGGAGTCCGTGCTCGCGGCGGGCTCATTTTCTATATTTTTCATGTATTTATTTTTATTTTTCGGATGTATATTTTGGGAATAAGGTCAAGTAATCCGATCACTTGATTTAAGCTATCAGATCATGTAATCTAATCCCCCACCTTTTATTTGCTCCCAACAGCCGACCGAAGGAGGGATCGAGGGCTTACGGTTTCTAAGAGAGAAACCCTCAATCGTGGGCTATGTGCGACACCAAACCTCCCCGCGCGGTTTGAAGCCGACGGATCCCGCCTCCGGGGGCGTCGACTACCCTGTTCGCCACCTTGAACTGCCTCTCCAGCCGCTGATGAACCTTCCCCAGTTGTTCTCTTGGAGTACCGCGCCCACCGTCGCCTTCCTTTGCCTATTGCGCCTCTGCCGCCACCTTCCCTTGCCTCCAACGCCGCCGCCACCCCACCCAGTCCCCTCTAGCCCTCTTCCACACCCTCCCAACCACCGCCTCCCCCTGCTAAAATCCCAATCAGCCGTCCTTGTGCCCTTCCCCAACTCCCCGGCCTATTCCAAGGCCGACCAACCCTCCTCCTTTCCACATCCACCAGCAGCCTTCCACGCCCTAAATCACCTCCATACCCCCCCCCCCCCCCCCCCCCCCCCCCCCCCGAGCCTACCCGACCCCTCCAGCCCATGCACCTGTTTGATCCCCCCTCATAGCCACCCCATCTGTAACCGAGCTCGCTCTTCGCTTTGACAACCCCCCACAGCAGCATGTACACTCCCGGACAGCTCCACCACCACCAGTGTTTTTTTCATATTCATCATGTGCTTGGAATTCTAGTGCATTCCTAATTGCTTTGAAATTGTTCCTTGTTTAATTCAAATGTTTGTGCTTAAATTTGATTAAATATGTGAGTTTTAAAATTAATATTGTTTAATTAATTGCACGTCGGACGTAATTGCATGATTGGATCATTTGCATGTGCATTGCATTTGAGTTTATGTCATAAGCCTCTTGTTCTTTTGATTGCTTGTTGTTTGTGTGTCCTTGCAATGTCATTTTAGGGTTTAGGTTTATTGCATTCGCCGCGTGTTCCTTGCCTTGCATCTAGGAGCAGGGCATTGACCGTCCATCACTTATAGTTTTGTCCAGCGTCGGTTGCACGATTACTCATTAAGTCATTACTAATAATTCAATACAAAGCTACAAGTAATGATTGCCTGTTACTAATAATTCAAGACAAAGCTACAAGTAATGATTGCATGTTTGTTACTAATAATTCAACACAAAGCTACAAGTAATGATTCCATGATAATGAAAGTGCCCGGAAAATAAGTATATAAAAATAAACCTGTCAAGCTTATTGGAAAAAGGTACAAAATTATGACTTTTAGCACTAATAAATATAGATAAGTCTCAAATTTGTGATGACCTGCTATTTAGAAAGTAGGTCAGAAAGCCATCCAAACAATCTCGCTTTCCAAATCTGAAGTAGCTATTATGTTAAAAACTAAATAGAACCTATACCTAATTTTAAACCTTGTTGTGATTAAAAAAATAAATCTTTTTATCTTTGAATTTTACAGCTAAGTCCTCTACTGGAACATGCTCAAGATGACGGTTATCTTCCGCCCAACGCAACCTTGACTTCTGGAGACGATGTACGGTTCATTGAAGAGGAGGCTCAAGTTGCTGTTGACCCGCAGGCTTATAATCAAGTTGAGAATGAAGAAATCCCGGTCGATAGGAATGCAACATCCACGGCTACCAACCAGTTTGAAGGGCTTGATATGCATTGGGTATCTCCATTATTCCTCCTAAATGTTTTCTCGTTATCACACGTCTGTTTGGTTCAGAGACATCTGTAATGTTGCGTAACGTTATTTAAAGATGCTGTTCGTTGCCTGGCAGCATTTTTATATAACAGTTTATAACAACGATCATTTTGTCCTTATTATGTTTCGGAGAGCGCTGGTGGCTGTGAACTCTATTACGAAAGACACAGGGCATTTGGGTAGGTGAGGTAGCAAACACTATTTTCCGAAAATGAGGGTCATAAATACCCACAACCAGGAAAGTAAAATTTTAGCCAAAAAAATTGTCACGAAATTTTCAAACGTAATTTAGTCACCCCCGCTTCTTTTACTATCACTGTTTCACATAGCCTACGCTCAAACACCACAGGTGTCTCAAACAGAGCCTGTAATGCAAGGGCAAAGTCGTAGTGGAAGTTTTAGTTTGCTATTCTTGTGGTTGACCTACTTTATGCTTACTTTGCAGCCCCTGTCGTCTGGTCCCTGGCAATTTGGTGTCTCTCCTCAGCAGATGACCAACAGTGACAGCAATGGCCTCAGTGGGTTTGCTTCAACCAGTATGGACATATTTTAGGTAACATTTTTTTTCTGGAAGATTGGTCATAGAGGATTTCCTTTCTTTTCTATGATTTTAATCTATTATAAGGATTAGAGTTTCGCTGAATTAGTAGTCTGAAAAATATTTATGTTTTTTGCTGTTGACTATTGGCTCACGAGAATACGTGGATTTTCCCTCATGTGCTATTAACTTAGGCTCTGTTTGGCATGACGGTGGTGGTCATAAACACGGTGGTTATGAATATTTGTTCGTGAACACCCCACATCATCTAAGGAATTTCATCCACTTCTATGTTTAGTCATGCCAAACATACATTTTATGATGGTGGCGTTTTTGTCCAAACTCAACCAGAGCAAAAATGCGGCGCCAAACGGACCCTTAGGCTTCGTTTGACCAAGCGTTTTTTGCTCCGGTGAGTTTAGATAAAAGCACCACCGTTATAGAATGTATGTTTGGCATGACGGCTTCAATGACTGCTAGGAAGAAAAAAAAACTTGTTTTGAACATAAAAGAGAATGAAGTTTTTTAGGTGAGTTCGGGCGTTCATGGCCTCGACCGTTCATAATCATTGTGTTCATGGCCTCGACCGCCATGCCAAACAGAGCCTTGGGTATTTGGGAAGCTTGTGAAATTTTAATGAGATTTAACCTTCAATTACATATTATAGAATGAAAATGTTTACTCCTCTGGACCCTATATTATGTATGATATGAGTTCAGTTTTCTACAAATTAATTATTTGGTAATCCATACCAAAGATCTAAGGAAAATAAATTCCTGAGGGTAAAGATGATATTATTTATCATTTTTATTTAACCCTAAATTATATATAATAGTAATTAGAAATGTTATTTATATATATAATTTATATTTAAATATATATATATATATATATATATATATATATATATATAATTTATGTCTATGAAATGTTTTTTAATGCTTTCCATAATCATGTTGTAATTGAGTCTAATATTGCATTTGAGATGCTAATACTGCAAGTTTGTAACCTCATTATCTAGCATTGACATATACATAATTAATTTGTATTTAATTGGTCTATTATTATGAGTACTATATTGTAATATGATGAGCATGATTCAAGCAATCAAATATAGTAAACAAACATCGAATGATTACCATGTTTGATTTGTCTCTAATTCAAATTAATCGTTTGATGAGCTTCGCAGAATTCAAGTGCTACGGCATCGGAGATGCGTAAGGTGAACATTTGTTTAGGTGGATTGGTTTTTAGTGTCGCGGCTAAGAAAAGATCTTGAGTCAGAAAAAGATCGTGATTAAGCTGGTCGATCGAGCCTACTTAAAGGTACGGATTGGGCGGGCCTTGACCCAAGAGAATGTATTGTTTTTGTTTTCATGTAAATGGTTGTTTATTATTGAACCCCATAATGCACATAGTAAAATACATACATATGAATATGCATATTTTGCTGATTTTTCCCAGCATGCAATTAGGCAGCTCACATGTTTTTTTCTTATTCAGGTCTGGATTTCTATCGCGTTTCTGATTACATAAATGTTGGGTTCTTCCTGCATTGTTGTAGAACCGTTTTCGTAGTGTTCGGCGAATATATTTGACTCTGTTTGGCGCGGTGGTGGCGGTTATGAACACGGGGGTGTTAAATTGTCATTTGTTATTGCCCATCTAAGAAACTTCATCCACTTTTATTTTCAAAGGGATGATATTTGTTAGGTGTTCCTTAACGAATGACGGTTTAACCCATACGTTTGCGGCCGCAGTCACCATGCCAAACGGAGCCAAAATTTATGCAGTATGTAACGCTGTCATAATTTGGGGGGAGGTGTCACCTTCTTTGGAAGCAGTCTTCCATGATTTTAAAATTCTATTTTATACTTTTTTTTTTGTAGTTTACAATCATATATAATTATAGAAAAAAATGATGGCTGCGATGAGTTTGATGGTGTCATTTCTAGATGCGAGTTTGGGCGTTTATATTGGCAGTTCTTATATGAATATCGACAGCCCAAAGATAATTGCAGTCCAAAAAATAGCTAATGACAGCTCGATGGATACTAACAGCCTAAAAATTAAGTTTTTAAAAATGCATTTTTAGAAAAAGTGTTCAACATGAAAGTTGTAGATATCGACGAGATCTACAACTTTTATGTTGAACACTTTTTCTAAAAATATAGTATAGTAGGCTTATTTTCAAAAGACGCGGAATCCGGACGGAACTAGCATAATTCCTTCTGGATTTCGCGCCTTTTTAAAATAGGCTTACTATACTGCATTTTTAGAAAAAACGTTCAACATAAAAGTTATAGATCTCATAGAGATACAACTTTCATGTTGAACATTTTTTCTAAAAATGTCATATATTAAACCTATTTAAAAAAAAATGCGTGTTCCGCATTTTGGGCTGCTATTAGCGATCATATTATGTGTTTTTTTTATTATTTTGATGGGATGACAATATCTGAAGTTGGGTTGCCAACATAAACCCTCTTTTCTAACACATAGTATAGGTAAAGAAAATTATAAATCTTTTAATCTCATTTGCTTTAAAATGTAAAATTCTTTAAAATATAAATGGTTTTGTTATGAATTTATTATATAAATGGATGTGGCTAATTGGCTATTTAATATGAGTATATGGTTTTTTGAATTGGGCTCCTGGATCATTCTGGTGATCTCCGCGGAGATCTTGTGGATGGTCTGGGATCCCCAAAAATGCCACCGTTATAGAATGTATGTTTCGTATGACAATGGTTATGATCACCATTACCAACAAAAAATTAGTTTTGGACAAAAAAGTGGATGAAGTCTCCGTTTGGCACGGTGGTCGCGGTCGTAAACGCATGGGTTAATCAATCATTCGTTAAGGATAATCTAACAAACTTCATTTGTTTGAACATAAAAGTGGATGAAGTTCCTTAGATGGGCGTTGACAAATGACAATTTTATCTCCTGTTCATAACCGCCACCACCGTGCTAAATGGAGCCGAAGTTTCATAGGCGTGGTTAGGCTTTCACGAATGATGATTCATTACCAATGTGGCGCCAAACAAAACCTTTAATGTGTCGATTTGTCAGGACTCACATACCCCTTTCTCTAACCGTCCAAATACTCATTTCTTTGTTTGCGTGGACAATTCACATAGATTTAAAGAGTATAATCGGGTCATTACACTAAAATATGAGGGTTTTTTGTAAATATATATTGAATTTCTTGAACTGTTCACACATAGAACTGTCACGGTTCCGGTTCGGTTTCGGTTTTGCAAAAACTATGAATCAAATCGTTAAGGTAACAGTTCTTCAAATTTGAATCAAAACCTTATTTGATTTGATCGGTTCCGGTTCTGGTTCCGGTTCCAGCTTAATTTCTGGAACCGCTGTATCAACGGTTCCGGTTACGGTTCAACAAGAACCAAAACCAAATTGACCACCAACGGTTCGGTCCGGTTTTATGCGGTTCGGTCCGGTTCAAATCGGTTTCAACCAGAACCAAAACCAAACTTGGCGAAATGAATGAGGGAGGTCAAAAATAAAATACATAAGGGGAAAAGTAAACTCGTTAGAATTGTTTGCAAGAGGGAATTCAAAGTCTGGGGCCTGGACGCAAGAATTTCATGTTATACCAGGGGGGTACTTTTTTGTGTAAAATAATCGTTAAAGCTCGACTCGCATCATTATGCTTGATAAAAGGAATGAGGGAAGCTCCAACAGAAAAATATTGGAAGGGCACTAAGAGAAAGAAGGAAAGCAGGTAGAGAGAAGGTATAGCATAGTGACGAGCATAAAAGGTCCACATGTACAACTTTTGTAACTTCATGGTTACGTAGAAATAAAAGTTAAAAATTGAAATCGTAAAGCCACAAAACTGCATCTGACCGTACTGATTTTAAACTGCACCAAACAGTTTGGTTGTGAAACGATTTTGTTCGTTACAAAACTACATAGTTTGCGGTGTGGTTTTTGGCGGTGCAAAATTTATAAACCCGCGTCACACTGTTGTCATCATTCACGCCGACTTCTTCCATAGGGCCCGACATTCTAATTATCTCGAATGAGTATAGGTTATCTTCATTTTTCCGTACCTTTGTCGTCTTCTCTTTGGCTAGTGGCTCCTTCCTCTTCGACTATTACCAGACATCAATTGCAGGTATTCATGTTAGATACCATTTTGAAATCATTCTTCCTTTTCCGCTCTTATTTGTCAGATATTAAATAATATTTAAAATTTGAATTCCCGACTTTCGAGAGCAGAAATGGACCGTGAACCTTCAATATACATTCAAAAATTTGAAGATCACGATCGTGTAATGTTGATGCATTGTTCAAACCACACCACACAATTTCGGTGTTGTGCGATTTTTTCAGTTCCAAACCGGCCCCATTTGATACGATTGCGGTTTGAGTTCAAACCGTTGCATTTTCACCATTAAAAGTAAGTATAGATATTATAGAAAGATAATAATAAATAACGATATTATAATAATATTAATTTCAATAAAAATATTATAAAAATAATAATAAACAGGTCGCAGTTCGGTTCTACTTTGGTCCGGTTCGGATCGGATCTAAAATTTTTGAAATATCTTGTGACTTGTATGTTGCGGTTCCTGTTCCGGTTTCGGTTCAGATAATAAAATGAAAGAACCATACTCGGACCAATGTTGTTCACGGTTCCAAAATTCAAACCGGAACCCGTATAATTAGTGAACGGTTCGGTCCGGTTCTTTGCTGTTCTGATTCGATTCCGGTTCAATTTACGATTTTTGACTTTAAGTGACAGCTCTATTCACATATGAACATGAACTTGTTTAATGTATATAAATAATTTTGCTCTTTCCACAAATGATTTGCAAGAAAATGGGAGCACGAATCTCAAAATGGCCTAGGTGATCACGGCCTTTGGATTAATCATGGACTGATCATGCCTCATGAATGGTGTGCACGGATGGCAAGTGCTCATCACTCGTACCCTTATAATTGCAACGTGATAAAGACAAAATGCAACATAGTTTTAATCGTGTTATTGTCAAATCGATTTATGCTAATTGCAGCCCATTATTAACGACAGATCGTAAAAATTTAATCTCAAATCACTATGTTAATGACTGATCAAAAAAAATAAAAGGGAGCGGTAAAATGAAGTCATCTACCCACGAAGAAATCATCTACATGAGAAGAAAATGCCAATACAATAAACTCTAGATACAATAATACACTTCCCACTTGAGATTACTAGTTGACATCATTTCTCATCTAACTCATATATAGCATGAAAAAAAACACAACTAAAGCAAATAACTCCAGGCCACTATTTACCAACTTATACCTATGTAACTTAACAGGGGCGGTAAGTAGTTAGGATCCCCCGAACCTTCGATAGAGGAAGGCGGAAGCGGCGGGGGCAAGAGCCGCTAGTTAGCGTCAACGACAGAATGCATTCCGGCGGAGCATCCATCGGGGGTGGCGTCGAGCTGGAGCGTGAAGGCACAGACGGCGACCTGGAGCGGGAAGACGGCGACGGCGACCTTGAGCGGGAGTCGGGGAGGAACAACGCGATATGGTTTTTAGGTTTTTGGAGCGGGAGTCGGGGAAGAATCAGGTTTTTAGGTTTTTGGGCTGCCTTTAAATTTTAAAACAGAGGTAAATTACGAGGGGATTGGAAAGAATTATGATTTGTCAATATCTAAACACGATTTGTCAATAAAACTATCCTAATCTTATCATGATCCAACATATTCATGTAAGGCTACACACACCCGCGTGATATTCAGCTTGTAGAACAAGCTTAAGTTTATAAAAAAGAGTGTTGTTATACGCATATAACAAAATTGGTTATTAACATATTTTTACTATCCACAACTCTTACAAGTATAAAAAATTACAACAACATTCAAGCATTTATTCCACTATAATAGGGTCGGCTATATGGATTCTTTCTCGCCATTGTGCCCTATTTTTTGTCATAATCTCACTAATGGCCAAGTATAAAAGAATAAAAAATATTATTAATAGAAATTTTGTTTTAAGCAAATTAATGTTGATAAAAAACAGAAACATTTATTCTTGCAATTATCAATTTGGATTTTGGTTATACAATTAATGATCATTTATATTTATTTAGAAATCTGGACTCTTCAGTGTAAAAGACTTGTTATTTTATGCATATAAAATCATAAAAAAATAATAGAATAATTTCAATAAGAGATTTTTAAAATTTCGTGAAAATTACAATAAAATAAAACTACAACCAAAAATAAAACACATATAACTTTGTATTTAATAAATTACTTATTAAAAAAAGTTAGTTCGTGAATAAAAGATATTTAATTTAAATAAATAGTTAGATATTTAATTTATTCATGAAATTTTTTGCATAATACATTTACTCTCACACTTTACTCTTATTAACAAAATTCAAAATTTTAAAACTCGTGTTTTTTTTATTTGAAAACATGTGTTTCCAAAGTTTTCTCTCTTCAAGGTCACATGCACACATCAAAAATGATCGGCAAGCAAAGTACAACAATTAGGGATATATGAGCGGCGAGAGTGCCATCACGTCGGGATAATATCGCATGGTGCTTGGGGGTGCCGGTTCACTATTGCAGTTGAGGTGCTTGGCACGGTTGGTCGTAGGGGCAGAGCTAGGCAAGTGTTTTAATACTTTTAGGCTCTGTTTGGGACAGCTCTGGCGGATTGAAAAGCTGCTGTCCGGATAGAGCTGTTTTAAAATAGATTTCTGGGGAGCAGTTTTGAAAAGCTGCAGAGTGTTTGGGTATTCTGTGCAGAAGTGCGCTCGGAATCGCCCGAGGAAGGACGTCGGGGGCTCGGAATCGCCGGAGGAAGGCCGTCAGGGGCTCGGAATCGCCGGAGGAAGGCCGTCCGACCTCTAAGCATGTTCCATCTGAATAAACCATTAGATTTCCAAAACCTGTGAGAGAGAAAGCTATTTTGCAAGAGCAGAAGCTGGGGGGAGGGAGATTTCTGAAAAGCTGCAAAACAGCTCTGGCGGATTGAAAAGCTCTTCACAGGGAGCTGTCCCAAACACATATAAAACAGCTCTGGCGGCTGGAATAGAGATTTTCCAGCCGCCAGAGCTGCGCCAAACAGACCCTTAATCCCTAGCGGAGCAAAGTTACCACCTGTTACCACAACGCATCTCCTTTGGCGCGAACTTCCTATTTTTGAGCTAGAGCAGAAACTAGTTGTGACATGAAAGAAGGGGGGAGACGAGCTCTGCTGGAAAGCAATCATGGAACGCATCAGATTTTCTTCTCTTCTACCCTCCTTTCTCTTTGCGAGTGCCATCGCCCTCCGGGGCGTCGCCGTCGGGGTGAACTGGGGCCAGATCGCCAGCCACCGCCTGCCGCCGGAGATGGTCGTCACGATGCTCGTGGCGAACGGATTCGACAAGGTGAAGATGCTGTTCGATGCCGATCCCGACACTCTCTCCGCCCTCTCCGTCACAAAAATCGAGGTGATGTTCGCGATCCCTAACTCCATGCTTCTCGACATTGCCGCCGACCCGATCGACCCCGCCGATTGGGTCGGCGAGAATGTGACGAGCTACGTCTGCTCCGGCAGAGTTAACATCAGAAGGGTTCTTCTTTCTCCTTCATCCGTATGAATCGCTTGCTTGTTTCTTGTGCAAGAAATTGAACAATATGAATCGGTTCTCCATTGTTTATAGTAACCCTAGAAGACAAGATGATTAGAAATCCGATGTTGAAACGTTTGCAAATATGTTGCCGTCGGTAATGAGCCTTTCCTTAAGGCCTACTGTTGGGGTTCAGCCCCTAAAGGTGATGTGTATGCAGAATTTAAGAAAAGTGTGTGCAGATTTTCAGGAGTTGCAACCTGGATTTTGAGGTGGCTACTTTTTTTCTGCTGGCTTGCTGGGAAGGCTAAGTGGGCAGTTTTTTATATTTTAAAAACTGCAGCAGTTTTTATTAAAAACTGTGCGTGGCCTTTTAAAATAACTCCTTCTCCCGATAGAAGTTTCTAGGTCTTGAAAAAGTTGCAGCCGGAAACCCCAGCCCGCGTGCCTTCCGCTCGTCCGCCATCGCTGCGCTGCGCCGACCGCCGGCCGCCATCGCCGCGCCGTTCTCGGCCGCCATTCCCGCTGCTGCAAGGATCTTTGCCGCTGCTGTAGGCGGTTCTTCGCCGCTTGAAGGAAGTGTTTCCTCGGTGCTATTGAAGGAGATTTCTCTACCGTTTCAAGGGCTTCTTCGTCTACGGTCTCAGGTGTTCCCTTTCTTGTCTTCGTTTGCTATTTTGCTTGAAGAAAGAGTAGGATTTTTATCCTTGTTGTAGAGAAGTTGTGGCTTGATCTTGGTGGTAGAGAGGAGTGGATTTGTGTGTCAAATCCGGAGGGCTTTCTAGGTTTTGGGCAAACCTAGATAAATCTTGTAATCCTTATTTATTATAGTGGATTTTCGTTGTGCCGTGCCCCGTGGTTTTTGACCTTCAAGTGGTGAAGGTTTTCCACGTAAATCTCTGTGTTCATCTGTGGTGTTGTTTTTGTTTTGTTTCTTATTGCTTTGACTCTATTGATCGGTGGGGGTTGTCGTTATCTTCGGACCCCCGTTCCCTAACAAGTGGTATCAGAGCGAGGTTCTTTGGCTAGTCGTTTGTATTTCTCGGTTTCTAACTTGGTGCGGTAGGTGACGACCATCGGTCCGCTCCCTATCCTCTCTTGTTAATCCCTTGAAATAAATCGACTTGTGGACCGTAATAGAGTTGTTTGAGAAAGCAATGGAACAGAACACAAGGATGGTCAGTATGAATGGCAAGAACTGGAGCATCTGGAAGCCTCGGATGGAGGATCTCTTATATTGTAAAGATCTCCATGCTCCGTTGACGGGAGACCTGCTTCAGTTAAGGATGATGAAGAGTGGAAGAAAATGGATCGAAAGGCAGTAGGGTTCATTAGACAGTGGCTCGATGACTCTGTTTTTCATCATGTTTCCACGGAGACCTCGGCTCAGGCCTATGGAAAAAGCTTGAAGCTTTGTACGAGCGGAAGACTGCAGGTAACAAGGCATTTCTGATTAGGAAGCTTGTCAACTTGAAGTATCGGAAGGTTCACAGATGACGAGCATCTGAATCTTGCTCAAAGTATTATCAATCAGTTGGAGTCCATGAAGATCACTTTGGAAGATGAACTCCAAGCTCTAATGATCCTTAGTTCTTTACCAGAGAGTTGGGAGACTCTAGTAGTGTCGTTGAGCAACTCAGCACCTGATGGCGTGGTAACCATGGAGATGGTGTCTGGTTGTCTCCTGAACGAAGAGCTAAGAAGGAAGGATTCCGGATCTTCCACTTCGGGTGTTTTTCTCATGGAAGGAAGAGGCCGGTCTGTGAAGAAGGATGTGAAGCACAGGGACAGTTCCAGGAGTAAGTCCAGGGGCAAGTCTAAGAAGGATATCGAGTGCTACTATTGTAAGAAGAAGGGTCATTTCAAGAAGGATTGCTTCCAAATGAAAAGAGACCTGAAGGGCAAGACCAAGGAGGTTGGAGAATCTAGTGGTGATGCGACGACTTCGATTGTGGAGGCTGAGCCGTTATGCTTGCAGTGCAGTGGGTTGTCTTGCCAGGACTGCGTTGACACAGACTGGATCGTGGACGGAGGTGCATCCTATCATTGCACTCCTCACAGAGACTACTTCTATACCTATTCTGCGGGAGATCTTGGTGTGATCCGGATGGCAAATTCTGGTGAGTCGTTAATTGTTGGTAGTGGTGATGTCCACTTGGAGACTGAATTGGGGAAGATTGTTCTCAAGGGCGTCAGGCATATTCCTGACTTGAGAATGAATCTGATTTCCATTGGTAGGCTTGATGATGGTGGTTTCACAAGCATTGAAGGTGGAGGTACCTGGAGGTTGTTGAAGGGTTCTTTGGTAGTAGCCAGAGGAAGGAAGTGTTGTGGCCTTTATCGTACTAAAGCCAAGATCTGTGGTCCAAGTGTGAATGCGGCAGAGGGCGACTCTATGGAGTTATGGCATCGCAGACTTGGGCATATCAGCGAGAAGAACTTGAAGATCTTGGTGAAGAACAAGGTCCTTCCGGAGCTATCAGGAGGGCTTCCTGATACGTGTACGCACTGCTTAGCCGGTAAGCAGAAACGTGTTTCCTTTGCTGATTCTGAACCAAAGAGGAAGGCGGAGCTATTATACTTGATACACACTGATGTGTGTGGTCCTATTGAGCCCAAGTCTGTGGGCGGAGCCGCTTACTTTGTCACGTTCATTGACGATCACTCCAGGAAAGTCTGGGCATATTCTGTGAAGCAGAAGAGTGATGTTCTAGCAAAGTTTGAAGAGTTCAGAGCGAAGGTGGAGAAGATGACCGGGAAAGAAATAAAGCGAGTTCGATCTGACAACGGGGGAGAGTACACTGGTGCCTTCGACGCTTACTGTAGAAGGCATGGCATAGTACATGAAAGGACAATCCCGAGGACGCCGCAACAGAATGGGTTAGCAGAAAGGATGAACAGGACGATTGTTGAGAAGATCAAATGTATGATTTCTCAAGCTGGCATTAGCAAACAGTTTTGGGCTGAGGCTGTGCAAACTGCTGTACATCTGATAAATCTGTCTCCTTCTGCACCTCTGAATGGTGATATTCCAGAGCGTGTTTGGTCCGGAAAGGAAGTGTCGTACGGACATTTGCGGGTGTTTGGGTGCAAAGTTCACGTTCATGTCCCCAAGGAAGAGAGATCGAAGCTTGATGAGAAATCCCGGGAGTGCATCTTGATGGGATTTCCCCATGAGCAGTTTGGCTATAGACTCTGGGATCCTGTGAACAAGAAAATGATCAGAAGTAGAGATGTGATCTTTGTTGAAGATCAAGTGGTTGGTGAGCATAATGCTGCGGAGTCACAGGTTCCACAGTTTCCACCTGCGGAGGAGAGACTCTATGCTGATGATGGGCCAGTAGAGACTGTTGCTGATGATGGGCATGCTGAGGAGGAAGTTGGTGAGCTTATTCCTGATGAGGAGATGATTCCGGATGTAGGGGGAGCTCTGCCAGTTGATGTACCACCTGTGGTGGAGGTTCCTCTTGTCAGATCTGAGAGAGTCAGAAGGCCCAATACCAGGTATTCTCCTCATGAGTATATTTTGCTTACAGATAGTGGAGAGCCTGAGTCCTATGTGGAGGCTCAGAGTGCTGAAGATCGTGAGGCTTGGACAGCTGCTATGGAAGAGGAGTTGTACTCCCTTCAGAAGAATGAGACGTATGATTTAGTCTCATTGCCCAAAGGGAAGAGAGCTTTGAAGAACAAGTGGGTCTTCAAGCTAAAGTTGGATGAAAGTTGCTCTCAGCCAAGGTACAAGGCGAGACTTGTGGTGAAAGGTTTCAGTCAGAAACAAGGTATCGATTTCGACGAGATTTTTTCTCCAGTGGTGAAAATGTCCTCTATCAGACTGGTGTTGAGTATGGCTGCCTCCATGGATCTTGAAGTCGAGCAGATGGACGTGAAGACGGCATTTCTGCATGGCGATTTGGAGGAAGAGCTATATATGGAGCAACCCGAAGGCTTTGTGGCTAAGGGGAAGCATCATCTGGTCTGCCGGCTCAAGAAGAGCCTTTATGGGTTGAAGCAGGCACCCAGACAGTGGTATAAGAAATTTGACTCTTTCATGATGAAGAGCAAATTCCAACGGACCAGGGCTGATCACTGTGTGTATGTGAAGAGGACTGAGAAGATGTTCACTATTCTGCTGTTGTACGTAGATGATATGCTGATTGTTGGGGATGACAAGGCAAGCATAGCTGAGTTGAAGAAGGAGCTCAGTGAGTCCTTTGAAATGAAGGATTTGGGACCGGCAAGGAAGATCCTTGGAATGAAAATTACCAGGGACAGGAGTGCTGGTCAACTATGGCTGTCTCAGGCTGAGTATGTGGAGAAAGTGCTGAAGAGGTTCATGATGGACAAGGTAAAACCCGTTGCTACTCCTCTGGCCGGGCACTTCAGACTTTCCAGTTCTCAAAGCCCCTCATCTGAGAAGGAGGTGGAAGAGATGAGCCAAATTCCTTATGCATCCGCAGTGGGGAGCCTGATGTATGCTATGGTCTGCACTATGCCAGACATAGCTCATGCTGTGGGGTCTGTGAGCCGTTACTTGGCAAACCCAGGGAAAGTCCATTGGAGTGCTGTGAAATGGATACTCCGCTATCTCCGAGGTACCTCAGACCTTTGTTTACAGTTTGGTGGAGGTCCACCAGAACTTATTGGGTACTCGGATTCAGATATGTCAGGAGATGTTGACACGAGGAGATCTACTTCTGGATTCGTGGTCACTTTTGGAGGGGGAGCAGTGTCGTGGCAGTCAAGGCTTCAGAAGTGCGTGGCATTGTCGACGACGGAGGCTGAATATATTGCGTTGACTGAGGCGTCAAAGGAGCTTATTTGGATGAAGAAGTTCATGCTAGAGCTTGATCTCCGACAGGACGTGTACACAGTTTTCTGTGACAGTCAGAGTGCTATATTTTTGGCCAAGAATCCCGCCTTTCACTCCAGGACGAAGCACATTGACGTGAAGTATCACTGGATTCAGGATGCTGTGGAGGAGAAGTTGTTGGTGGTGGAGAAGATCCACACGGATAAAAATCCCTCGGATATGATGACGAAGGTCGTCCCAAGGGAAAAGCATGATCTCTGCCGGCGGTTGATCGGCATGATCCCCACCTGAAGGAGTCAAGGTGGGATACTCCCCTTTATGGTCTGAAGGGGGAGTTTGTTGGGGTTCAGCCCCTAAAGGTGATGTGTATGCAGAATTTAAGAAAAGTGTGTGCAGATTTTCAGGAGTTGCAACCTGGATTTTGAGGTGGCTACTTTTTTTCTGCTGGCTTGCTGGGAAGGCTAAGTGGGCAGTTTTTTATATTTTAAAAACTGCAGCAGTTTTTATTAAAAACTGTGCGTGGCCTTTTAAAATAACTCCTTCTCCCCGATAGAAGTTTCTAGGTCTTGAAAAAGTTGCAGCCGGAAACCCCAGCCCGCGTGCCTTCCGCTCGTCCGCCATCGCTGCGCCTGCGCCGACCGCCGGCCGCCATCGCCGCGCCGTTCTCGGCCGCCATTCCCGCTGCTGCAAGGATCTTTGCCGCTGCTGTAGGCGGTTCTTCGCCGCTTGAAGGAAGTGTTTCCTCGGTGCTATTGAAGGAGATTTCTCTACCGTTTCAAGGGCTTCTTCGTCTACGGTCTCAGGTGTTCCCTTTCTTGTCTTCGTTTGCTATTTTGCTTGAAGAAAGAGTAGGATTTTTATCCTTGTTGTAGAGAAGTTGTGGCTTGATCTTGGTGGTAGAGAGGAGTGGATTTGTGTGTCAAATCCGGAGGGCTTTCTAGGTTTTGGGCAAACCTAGATAAATCTTGTAATCCTTATTTATTATAGTGGATTTTCGTTGTGCCGTGCCCCGTGGTTTTTGACCTTCAAGTGGTGAAGGTTTTCCACGTAAATCTCTGTGTTCATCTGTGGTGTTGTTTTTGTTTTGTTTCTTATTGCTTTGACTCTATTGATCGGTGGGGGTTGTCGTTATCTTCGGACCCCCGTTCCCTAACACCTACAGGGGAGAATTCACTTCCTCCGCCCTTCGGGAGCTGAAGAACATCCAGAAAGCACTGTGTTAAATATTGTATTTATCATTCTTTTTGTTTAGTCCCACATTGCCTAGATGGGCCCTCTCCCCTTGCTCTTCTCCTATAAATGTAAGACCTATTGCTCCTTTGATATATACAAATACAGATACAATTACATTTCTATCATGGTATCAGAGCAGATTTATTTTTTTGCGGCGTCCGCCTCTTTGCTCGCGCATCTGCCCTGCTCGCGCCTCTGAACCTGCATGGAGTTGTCCTCCTACCATACCTCTGTCCGCTTCCTCTCTTCATCAGTCCGCCCACCTCCTTCCTCTGTCCGCCTCAGTCCGACCCAGCTTGCCACCTCCTCAGTCCGCCTACTCCGTCCGCATCAGTCCGCCCACCTCTGCCCGCCTCAGTCCGACCCAGCTCGCCACCTCCTAAGTCTGCCTCCTCCGTCCGCATTAGTCCACATCAGTCCGCCCACCTCCTTCCTCTGTCCGCTTCAGTCCGCCCCTCCGTCCCAGCTCGCCACTGGAGCTCGCCTCCTCCGTCCGCATCAGTCCGCATCAGTCCGCCCATCTCCTTCCTCTGTCCGCTTCAGTCCGCTCCTCCGTCCCAGCTCGCCACTGGAGCTCGCCTCCTCTGTCCGCCCTTCTCCTCACTCCGTCCGCACACCCGTCCGCCTCTTCAGTCCGCACACCCGTCCGCCAGTCCTCGCCCGCATCCTTCGTCCGCCAGCTCTCCCCGCTCTGTCCGCACTCCTCGTCCGCATTCCTCCTCGCTCCGCTCGCCCGTTCCGACTCCCTGCAGGTTCACCGCTCCCTTGCGCCTCCATGGCTGCTCCTCTGATCTCGCCGCCCCTGAAGGCCACGTTCTTCCAGCTCGCCGGCGCTAGCGACTGGCCTGACTGGGCCCTTACCGTTGAGGCCGCTCTCTCCTCCCGTGATCTTTGGGATCACATCATTGGTGCGCCTCCTGCCCCTGCCGCCAAGTCCACCACTGCCACCGGCTCCGCCGCCTCTACTGACGCCGCCTCCTCTGCAGATGTTCTCACTCTTTGGCAACGACGCGATCACGCCATCCGGGCTTACCTCCTGGAATCCGTTGCTCGACCGCTCCTCACGTCTATCGGCCGCCTTCCCTCGGCCCGTGCCATGTGGGAATATCTCCGCGATCGCTTCATTCCCCGTGGTGGAGCTCGCCGTCACCGACTTATCTGCGATTCCCAGTCTGCCCGCCAAGACGACCGCTCCGTTCAGGACTTCTACACCCTGATGAGTGCCTACTGGCACGAACTGGATTCCATGATTCCATTACCCTGCGGTTGTCCTCGCTCTTTGGAATTTCAGCGCCACCTCTCCGAGGGCCATCTTCATCAGTTTCTTGCTGCTCTGCGTCCTGAGTTTTCTCTTCTTGCCGCTCAGCTTCTTCACCGGGTCCCACTCCCTACTCTGGATGACGCCCTGATTGCTTTGCTCGATGAAGAGACTCGTCTCCGACCTCCTGTGGCCCTCCAACCCCCTCTCCCACTTGACACTGCTCTTGCCATTCCTCCGCGTCACAGTTCTGTTACCTGTAACTACTGCAAGAAGGTGGGGCATATGAAGTCTGCTTGCCCCACTCGTCCCCCTCGCTCTGATGAGTACCGGCCTTCTGCCCCTCGCCGTGACGGCCGTGGTCGGGGTCGCGGTTGTGGTCCAAGTTCTCACCCCACTGCTGCTGCTGCTACCGACCCTCTGCAACGCTTAGAGGAGCTGATACTCCGGTCCCCACTATTTCAATCTGCATCCTCTGCCAGCTCCTCTGCGGAACACAGTCTCTCCGCTGCTTCTGGTACTGCTGCTGCTCGCTTTCCTCCGACTGCACCTTGGTATTTCAATTCTGGGGCCTCCTGCCACCTCACCTCCGACTCCCACACCCTCACCAACTGCACCTCCTCCCCCACTTCCCTTCAGGTCACCACTGCTGATGGGGGCTCTCTTCCTATCCTGCGCTCTGGCTCCATCACCCCGTCCTCTGCCCCTCCTGGGCGTCTCACTCTCTCCAACGTCCATCATGCCCCTCAGCTGCACATGAACCTCATTTCCGTCAGTTCCCTCTGTGATCTCGGTCTAACAGTTTTATTCTCTTCTTCTGATTGTGTTGTGCAGGATTCCCGGACAGCTCAGAGGATTGGACGGGGCCGTAGGACTGGTGGCCTGTATCAGATGGAGTATCTTCATGTTCTTCCCCCACCCACCTCAGCTTCTGCCCTCTCTGTTATCTCTGATGCTGACTTGTGGCACCGACGTCTAGGCCATCTGTCTCCTGATCGCCTCCGCCGTGTTATCTGCTCTGACTAGACCGGACATTGCTTATGCTGTTAGCTTCGTCAGTCAATTTGTTCAAGCTCCTCGCTCAGCTCACTATGCCGCGGTCCTCCGGATACTCCGCTATCTTCGCGCCTCTGTCGGTCGCTCGTTGTTTCTCTCTGCCACTTCGTCATTCACCCTCCGAGCATTTTCGGATGCTGACTTGGCGGGGGATGCTGCCACTCGTCGCTCCACTACTGGGTTCTGCATTTTCCTGGGCGACTCTCTAATCTCCTGGCGCAGTAAGAAACAGGAATCCATTGCGCGCTCCAGTACAGAGGCTGAGTATCGTGCCATGGCTTCCACCACTGCTGAAATTGTTTGGCTCCGTCATCTTCTTCGAGATCTTGGTGTGCAAATAACAGGACCCACTCCCTTATTCTGTGACAATCGCAGCGCCATTCAAATCGCCTCCAATCCGGTGTTCCATGAACGGACAAAACACATTGAGATCGATTGTTACTTTACTCGTCAGGAATTCCTCGCCAACACTATCTCTCTACCGTTTATTGCCTCTGAAGAACAAGTTGCAGATTTCCTCACCAAGTCTCTCACAGCTGCAAGATTTCGTTATCTTATTAGCAAACTCTCGGTTTATGATCCACCGTGAGTTTGAGAGGCCGTGTTAAATATTGTATTTATCATTCTTTTTGTTTAGTCCCACATTGCCTAGATGGACCCTCTCCCCTTGCTCTTCTCCTATAAATGTAAGACCTATTGGTCCTTTGATATATACAAATACAGATACAATTACATTTCTATCACACTGGATGCTGCTGGACTCGGCTCCGAGATCAAAGCCACCGTCCCCTTCAATGCTGATATTTACAGCTCCCCGGCTCTTCTCGGCTTCCATCTGAAAGGAATTTCCGTCCCGATATCTTAAATCTCACTGTTGCGCCCAAACTCAACTCCCCTGTCCTGATCAGAATAACTTGGATCGTTTTAGCTCTCGGAGCGGTCAAGTGCGCGCACAATCAATGAGAGAGAAATTGTACACACGAGATTTTGACGTGGAAAAAACCCCTCAATTGAGTAAAAAATCACGCGAACGGGTCTGTGCCGGTCGAAATCTGTTATCTGCTTGTGATTACAATTTTCTTGGGGAATCGATGGCGACAGACCGCTACTCGTTACACTTTGGAGGTGGGGGAGACTTACTTAGACTCACGGCGGGCAACAAACTGCCCCGTGCGAGATTGTTTTATTTGGAATTGTGAACAAATGGGGCGCTTGCTGTTGCAGGAATTTCTTTCTCGTCGCTCGTTCATGGACTTGAGTAGATTTTGATGGCGAGGCGATGACTTGCAAGTGGCTCGAAGAAGGCTCGAAGGAGGCTTGAAGACGGCTTGAAGATGACTTGAAGGTGACTCGTACGCGGAATTCAGCAGAGCTTTGGCCTGAGGAGGAAGAAAGCAGAGAAGCAAAAAGGTGAGAAGTAAGAAGGCATGAGAGCCTTTTTATAGCCTCTAGGAGGTGGTTACGGTGGTCATGCGGCTATCCGCGCACCGTAACCACCAATATCATAATTTGAAGTATGATTTGGGGGAATATTATTTGCTTAATATTATTCACCAATTATTTAATTAATTAAATCCCCTCTAACCATGATGGTTAGTGGCTGGTTATCCCCAAAATGGATGGCGGCGATCGCGGTAGAGTGATCGGACAGCGGAGTAGGGCTTGCGGACGCGGGCGGCCGCCCCCTGCGGACATCGCTCCACGGTCGGGCAGCGGTCGTGGAGCGGCAACACGGTGCGGGCCGTGCCCCGCGGCCGGGCGGCGGACGTGGAGCGGCCTCCCCTTGCGGGCGGAGCCCCGCGGCCGGGAGGCGGCCGCTCGTTGTGGGCGGCTCCCTGCGGCCGGGCGGCAGCCTTAGCGCGGTTGGCTGGTCGTGGGCTACCCGACACCGGTGGAGGCGGTGTCGGCGGCCCCGACGCGGCAGCGGTTTGGATGGTGCGCGTAGTAGGATTAGCGCGCGGGGGATCGCGTGCGGTGATCGCGCGCACATCGGTCAACCCCATGATCCCACTAATTTGATGGGGATCATGGGGAGTTTGCTAACAACACCCCGATTATTCTATATATGGGTTTGACCCCATCACTCACCATTCTAATCATCCAATTCCTCCATGACAACAACTCCCCATTCATGGTGAACATCTACCCATTCCTCAGCTTTTATGCCGACGACCATTTTCCGGCCAGTTTCGCCTTTTTTCGGGCACAAACCCATAATTGACGGCGGGGCGACCTACTCCAACGTGTTCGACGCGAATTTCGACACACTTATCTGATCGTTCAAGAAAACCGGTTTTCTCGATATGCCCGTCATCGTCGGCGAGGTCGGGTGGCCGACAGATGGCCACAAGAAGACGAATGCGGACCTGGCGAAGGCATGCAATTAGGGACTGCCTGCCCATGGCCTCGTCAGTGAGACTATAAAAAGGCTCTCATGCCTTCTTATTTCTCACCTTTTTGCTTCTCGCCGCATAACCACTGTAAGCACCTCTCGGGAAGAGCACCCCCCGGAAACTTGGAGAGGCAGTGTGGGATCTTCAAGTACGGCTGGAAGACGAAGCACAAATTGGATTTGTCTTGGGGAACGAGGAAGTGCGCTTGATCCCCGCGGCTGGAGTGAAGTACTTGAAGGGAGATGGTGTGTTTAGGATCCAAATGCTGTGGATTTGTTGGGATTGATTGATGCTATCGGTTATGCCATCAGCTTCAATGAGTGCACATCTCTGGGCTATGGTTCTTTATGCAATCATCTTGATTTGAGTGGCAATGCCTCCTATGCTTTTAATATGTCCGACCAAGTGATGAACCAGAAGGTTAAAGACTGCGACTTTGTGGATTTGGCGGTGGTGAATTACGAGGATCGGGTGATGATTGCATACGGTTCTGCGTGACTTATGGCTCTCCTGTTCTCGAAATAGTTCTACTTCATGTTTTTGTTTCGGAGATTTTCTGACTTTGTTTTCCTTGAACTTTTAGAGAAATGGAAAAAATGTAAAATTGCTAGGGAATGTGAAGTACAAGGGGCCAGAGTTAGGCTCGAATCCAAACATCCACTCTAGAATTAATTGGTTGTAGCGGGAGAAACTCAATATCTACTGGTGTCTATCTAGGGCAAAGCTTTACGTTGGAGGAATTATATATACCTATTTCATATTTGATGAGATATCGGTAGAATGTCTGGATCAAAGCCGCCCTAACAATATTTGTATTAAGTGCACAATGCTATAGTAGTTTTTAAATGTGTGACAATTCTGAATACAACCATTCATGTGGGGGGATTTTAGCCTCTAACACGTGAATTGTTTTTTTAATTGGGTGGCGTGAGAGTAGACCATTAGGTTTAGCTTATTCTGATACCGTGTTAGAACTCAAACATCCAACGTACAGTTATATGGTTGTAGGTGGATAAATAATTTGAGAGTGGAAATATTCACTTTATTTCTTGTTGTCATTTATAGGTTAATAATGGAGGGGACAATAATTTATACTATGGCTCCGTTTGACGCGGCGGCGGCCGTGAATGCGGTTGTTTATGAACCGTCATTCGTGAAGCCACAATCTCACATAAAGAATTTCATCTACTTTTATGTTTAAAACTAGTATTCTTTTCTTGGTGGAGGTCATAACTGTTGTCGTGCCAAACATGCATTTTATGCTGGTGGAGTTTTTCTCTAAACTCCACTGGAGCAAATATGTTGCGCCAAATGAAGCCTAAGTGTACAATGATAGGAATAGGAATCTAATCGTATGTCATTCACATGAATTACACATATATATATACAAGTACAAGAGAGAGGGTGCCCACAACACCCAAGGTGAGACTAAGCTAATTCTACCGTACCGAGAGTTTGGACAGTAGATATTGGGTCCTCGTCTGCGGCTTAGAAATCAAATCTGCAATCTGGTGCTCGGAGGGAACAAAGGAAGGAGCAAGAGTGTCACGTCCATAGTGCTTACGGAGGAAGAAGGCATCTACCCCGATATGCTTGAAGAGTGAGTGCTTCACCAGATTTAGAGTAATCTGAATGACACCAGTGTTATCAGATTAGAGTGGAGGGAGATATGGAGAAGAGACATCAAGGTCCTCAAAAAGCCAATGGAGCCAAATAATATCCTCGGCGGTGGTAGCCATGGCCCGAAGCTCATCCCCTGTGTTGGAACGAGAAATGCCAGTCTGTTTCATGGACTTCCATGCAATGAGTGAAGAACCTAAGAACAAACAGAAACCAGTGACAGAACGACAGTCAACAGGATCGCTAGCTCAGGTAGCATCCGAGTAAGCACAAAGATGTAGGGAACTGTTGCTGGAGAAGACAAGACCACGAGAAGTCGTCGTTCGAAGATAACGCATGAGCTCAACAAGTGACCGTAATGCACAGAGATGAACGCGTTAACAAACTGGCTCAACATATGAATAACGTGAGCAATGTTGGGCCGAGTAATGGTGAGGTAAACGAGACTCCCAATGAGTGGCCATAACGAGTAGGATCAGAGAGCAGACCCTATCATCCGGACGTAGCTGAAGGTGAAGCTCCATAGGGGTGTCCACTGTACGAGAGTCAGAGAGAGCAGCCCGAGTAAGGAGATCAGATGTGTAACGTTGCTGAGAGAGCTAAAAATCGCGGTCTGTGGAGCTGACCTCAAGACCCAAAATGTAGCTCAGTTGTCCAAGGTCAGTCATCTGAAAGTGCTGTTGAAGGTGATGCTTGATGAAAGCTACATGAGAATGATCATCACTGGTAATGATCATATCATCCACATAAAGTAACAAAATAATCCGACCATGAGAGGAAGAGTGCACAAATAGAGTTAGATCATGTGAACTTGGCTGGAAACCGGCGGCTGTAATGGCTAAGCTGAAATGTGCAAATCATGCGCAGGGCGCCTTCCTGAGCCCATAAAGGGCTCGCCCCATGTGCCAGACAAGGCCTGGAGGAGAGGATATGCCAGGAGGAGGAAGCATGTATACCTCCTGCTGAAAATCACCGTGAAGAAAGAGATTCTTCACGTCGAGCTAAGATAGAGACCAATGACGAACAACTACAACTGCAATAAGGGTCTGAACCATAGTCATATGAGCGACTGAAGCAAAGGACTTGTCATAATCTCTCCTCTGCTCCTGTTGAAAACCACGAGCAACTAGCTGAGCCTTGTAGCTCTCTACAAATCCATCAGAGTGAGTGTTGACATTGAAGATCGGCTTTCAGGACTCATGACGAGTGTGCTCAAGTGCCTCCAACTCAGCAGACATAGCAACCTGTCATTCAGGTATCTGAGCAGGCTCACGGTAGGAAG
This sequence comes from Platanthera guangdongensis, assembly GCA_039583875.1. Classification (NCBI taxonomy): domain Eukaryota; kingdom Viridiplantae; phylum Streptophyta; class Magnoliopsida; order Asparagales; family Orchidaceae; genus Platanthera; species Platanthera guangdongensis. The sequence goes on along the minus strand of CM077166.1, from coordinate 18,658,714 downwards.
TCGGCTCTGGAGTAATACAAACAGTAGCAGAAAGGGCAGGAAAGGAAGGTAGGTCCATCGGTAGTGTAGCGAGGCTAAGGCGGTCGGGAGGATGTCGCTCACGAGGTGGGTTGCGGTGCATAGTAGGATCGTCCTTAGGATACTCGCTGGAAAAGGCAGACATTGAGTCTAGGGGCATTGGAGGTGAGGGAATAAGAGGAGGACGTCGAGTGTAGTGATATGGAAGGGGGACGATGAGCGCGTCAGAGGGAGAAGTGGAAGACAAAGAGGAGTGAGAATGTGAGCCTGGAGAAATCGGAGATGGCGTAGGCGACAGTAAGGGGAGAGGGGGGAACATACCGCTTGAGGGGAGGAGACATGCGTCAGAGATATGGGAAGGGTGAGAAACTGCACATCAGAAGGGGTCACGGATGAGTGTGAGGTTGGGGGACAGAGGACGCAAAGAAAGAATGAGATTCGTCAAAGGTGACATCACGTGAGATACAAAGTGAATGTGTTACATGACCATTGCATTGATAGTTCTTGTGCTCAGTATTGCATCCAAGAAAGACACAAGATACAGATTGAGTAGAGAGTTTAGTACACTCACGTGGAGGAAGAAGAACATAATACTAACAGCCAAAAACACGCAAATGGGTATAACATGGGGTTCGAGAGTACAGACACTCACCAGGATACTGACCCTGAAGAAAAGTGGAGGGTTGCAGGTTAATAAGATAGACATCAGTGGAGACAAGCTCAACCCAAAAATGAGGAGGAACGTGGGAGATGAGAAGAGTGCAGACTGTCTCAGTGATGTAGCGATGTTTTTTTTTCAACGGTGTCATTCTAAGCGTGGGCACCGGGACATGCAAGCTGAGGGAGAGTGTCGTGGGTAGCTAGCAGATCGTGAAAATCATGAGAGAGGTACTCCCCCCAGAGTCGGAACGAAAAATACGTATGAAATCAGAGAACTGGGAACGCACCATAGTGGAAAAAGTAATATAAATCTGGAAGAACTCAGAACGAGAGTGCACAAAATAAACCCAACAATAACGAGAGTAATCATCAACAAATATAACATAACACCGATGTCCTCCCTTTGATACAAAAGGTGCGGGACCCCATACACCTGAATGAACTAAATTAAAGGGATTTGAGACCTTGACTCACTAGACTGATAGGAGAGTTGTAGCTGTTTACCAAGCTTATAACCCGTACACGAGTGAGATCTATCAACAGAAACACGACCAAGGAGATCAGTACTTATGAGGGATGAAAGACGCGATCCACTGGGATGACCAAGTCGGTGATGCCACTAAGAGAAGCTCACTGAAGTAAGACAAAAGGATGAAGTCATTGGTGATGATGGAGTGGATGAAAGATGAAGATGATCGAGGACGTATACCCCGCTATGGTGGCGGCCAACTCCAAGGAGTGTCCCCGTCTGACGATCTTGTAGCCGACAAGCAAACTCATCAAAAATAACAAGACAACCGTGAGACGTGAGTTGAATGACAGATATAAGGTTTATGGATAACTTGGGTATGTATGTCACATCAGGAATATGAAAATGAGTGGTATGAAGAAGACCACGACTGGTCCAAGGGAGAATAGTGCTATCGGCTACCATAACACTAAGGGCAGATGAGACGGGCTGATAGGACAAGTGGTCGGTGGTAACACGAGTCATGTGAAAAGAGGCTCCAGAGTCAAGCAACCAATCAGAGGAGGAGATACCTGCAGGGGAGGAGGCAGCCGACTGAGAGGCAGAGGCACAATAAGCATCCGGTGAGAGCACAGAGGCAGAGGAGCGATCCAGTGAACCGTAAGATAGGTGATGTACAATCTGTTAGGCAAGCTCAAAAACAGAGAGTGATTGTGTCATAACAGAGAAATGAGCTGGAGGAGCACCAGGAGCATGTTGCTGGCCAGACTGATGAGCCCTCTGAAGCTTGCGGCACTTAGATTTGACATGGCTAAGGCACTGACAGTACTGACAGCGGACAGACTGGCGACAAGGAGCACCAGACTGAGCAGTAGAGGGCACTGGAGGATGAGGAACAGGCCGCACCAGTGCACTATAACCCAGCAAAACAGCAGAGGAGTACTCAAAAAGAGGATTGCGGTGGAAACTCGTGAGCAGCAAGGGCAGCGTGAGTCAGCACACCAGAAGGCGTGGTAGTGTCCAAGGAGTGAAGACGAGTCTCTTCAGCGATTACCAAAGCCAATGCATCGCTGAGAGAAGGTGGAGGATCCCGGTGCAGAAGCTGGGCATGAACTGGCTCCAACTCGGGGCGTAAGCGCATAAGAAACTCATACATGTGCTGAAGTCGCGATCCCGAGATATAGCAACACACTGAGGGTAAGTAATGCAGGGGAAGGAGCCATCTCATCGCACTGATGCCAAAGGTCCAGGAGCTCAGCAAAGAAGGTCTGGATAGACCGATCACGCTGGTAGCAGACGTCAAGGGTCTGGAACAGAGAGTAGCGCATAGCCTGACTAGAAGGCAAGTAGAGACGACACAGGTGATCTCACATCTCCTTGGTTGTGAGTGGTTGGTAGACGGTCATGCAAATGGGGAGCTCACATGACTGACAGATGACAGTTATCGCACGAGAGTCATTCGAGCGCCACTTCGCCATGTCGGAGCGCTGGACGGAAGCGTCAGTGCTAACCATGGAAGAATCATCCACAGAAGGGGCTGGTGGTGGAGGAGGAACAGGCTCAGAGCCGTCAATGTGGCTCCATAAATCTAGACTACGGAGGATCACGCCGACGGCGGGGGACCATGCCTTGTAGTTTCGTCTATCGAGAATGACATCCGCCTTTTGGAGAAAGGCAGAGGAGTAAGACAAAGCCATCGGGGCTGCAGGATCCTCTAGAATAGGAGTTCTGGCGACTACAGAAGACAACGACAAGAATCAGGGAACAGTCGCAAACAGGAAGCAAATTAGGGAGCCACCAGGGAATCAGGCGCCGATTGGAAGGAGTCACAGAAGAAGACACAACATAGATTAGAGTGTCCACCAACAACACAGAAGAAGGCGCCGATTTTGGAAGGAGTCACAGAAGCAACGGGATCGGGGGAGCCACTAGGGAGCAACGACAGGATCGAGGGAGCCACTAGGAAGCAATGACTCTACCTCAATGACGGGATCGGGGGAGCCACTAGGAAGCAGTGAGGCTACCTCTGCGACGGGATCGAACGATCGGCAAGGAAGCAATGGCAGGATCGATCGGGGAAGCCAACCTACGACTGGATCGAGCGTGGAAGATGCGTGTTTGGAAAGAGCGGCTAGGTTTTCCTTCGCTCTGGTACCATGATAGGAATAGGAATCCAATCGTATGTCATTCACATGAATCACATAAATTTATATACGTGTACAAGAGAGAGGGTGCCCACAACACTCAAGGTGAGGCTAAGCTAACTCTACAGTATAGAGAGTACACTATATCTAACATACAAGACTACATTAATTTCTTGATGTGGGATACTTCTGAATAATCAGTTGTCAGACCAGTTAATAGTTCTACTCCAATATACACTTCTCTTATTTTATGAGGACAAAACTATTACTAGTGTAGTCCTTAACATAGATGTTAATTAAGGCTTTGTTTGGCGCAGCGTTTGGAGCACTCTGTTTGGGGCAAATGCCGCCGCACGACAGGTAACCAAATGGCCAGCGGCGGTGTTTGCTCTGTTTGCACCCACCGCGCCATGGGAAATTGAGGAAAACGGAGGGATTCCAACCGCGGCCTCCCCCCTCCGGTTTCAAAAGCCCTCTTTCTCCTCCCACCGCCGGAGCAAAACGCCAAACCAAACGAAGCATAAGTACCGAATTTAGATGCATATAGTGAAAATCGTGCTAGGCTCCGTTTGGCGTGACATTTTTGCTCCGTTGAGTTTGGACAAAAACTACCTTTCAGCATAAAAGTGGATGAAGTTATTTAGGTGCGGTGAACGTTCACAAATGATGGTTCATAATCATCGTATGCACGCCCACCACCGCCGTGCCAAACGAAACCTTAGTCTAGAAATACCGAGTAGTTAATATCAAGCTCAACTTTGATCACATAAATGACAGCAATCTGATTGCAAGCACAAATTTTTTTTTGTTCCTCAGGAGCCAAGACCATATAAAAGAAACTGCTTTATGAACTTAATATAGCCGTTACATTCAAAAGTTTATCTTTTATGGAAAACACATAATGAACAGTGATTCTATGTTAATAGTAATAATCCTAAAAGCTTATTCAACAACAAATAGAACTTCCGATTTCTTCACCAACACTGACTAATCTGTCCTGAGACCTGTTTGTTTTAATCTTCACCAACTTCTGGGGCGGGTTAAGAATTTTCTTCCCACTCGCCCGGAAACAGCTCGTCCAAGTCTCCTCTTCCAACAAGATTTTTATTTGATTCCATCTGCTCTTTGAACAACTTTTGAAGTTGTCTGCTCTGAGCTTCAATTCTAATCTGCAGGTTTTGTTGAATCTGTTCGAAGAAAATGAGCACAATTTAAGAAATTAGATTAATGAAAATGTTCATCTTTCTCTAACTGTGAACTGGCATACTTCTAGCTGGTCATGGAGGTGCCTTTGGACTTGTAGCTGCATTTGAAGAGCTTCAGTGATTTTAATGCCGCTGGAATGGAGGTAACAGAGATTTTAGTATACTTCTTATATATAGTTTAGATAAACTCTTTGATCAGTTTTACATGGACGGATATTTGTCATGGAAAATATACTTGTTGGGATCAATCTGCTGCAATTCATTTGTAGAACCTTTCCTGTCAAGTTTACCTGAGACAGAAGACCTGAAGTAGTTCAATTGGAAATTGTAGTAGAAAAACAGTTAATTAAAACTACTATTTTTGTTGATTTAGGGTTTCCTACAGATTTTTTTTTTACAAATCGCACATTGATCTCGTAAGTAGGCAACCAGAAATGATTGACAGAAATTAATTTCTAATGGAACTTCAAGTTTTCCACCCCAGAAAAATATATCTTTTGATGGATCACAAATTAAAACTGTTGGGAATATAGTCCCGGATTGAGAAACTCGTATAACCTTGTGAACTTAGTATAGATACATGGCCTCTCCGGCTATAGCCAATTGGTTCCAATATGTGTGCATAGGTTCTAAGATGGTATTTAGGCTGACTTCACCCAATTAAAAAGGAAATACACGTGTTTTTGTTGAGAATATAGCCTCACTTTGGGCACTCCTGCAGCCTTATGCATTTAATATAGATGTTCGGTCCCTCCACCTACAACCAATCGGCTTTGGGGAAGAAACACTAAGGGTGGTTGATAAAGTCATGAGGTGGGCGGCTATGGCTTTTGGAGTCTAAAGTAGCACAAATATGGGCGTTGCGGTGATGGAAGAGAACCTTTCGACCACAGATGGTGGCATGTATCTGCTTGCATAGTTGGGCTACAACGATCGGTTCGCTGGTACCCACAGCGGGCAGAGAGCGGCAAGTCAGGCCATTGTTATGAGTGAGAAAATATTGGGTTTAAGAGAGGAAAGGAGTGAACAGTTCAGAACAACATTTCATCAAAGCGAGAACAAGGTACAAATTCAAGGATGAATCTCCTCCATACAGCTTCCTCTCCAAGGGAAATATAAAACTCGAGTGATCCAATGAAACCAAAGCCTTGCAAACTCCAAGTGATTCATTGATAACTTTTTTAAATTAATTATATTGATTAATTTAAATCTAAGATTAATTAATTCAAATACTTAATCAAAATTGAAAAATAATTGATCCATGCTAAGAATAAAATCAACAGAAACAATTTATCTACCTTCAGAAGTGGATGGCATGTACTTGGCGAGCCGATATTTCTGCAAACCATACAAACTATTACATGAATCTTGCTTAGACTTTATTCAAAGTTGAACTGCTGTTTGAGCTAAGTAACCTGCAGATGGCTCTTGATATGGTATATGGTCAATCCGCCCGAGTCCATCAGCTTCAAAATCCCCTTCGGAGTCGTCTCTACGCCCAACAAAATTTTTTTCAAAATTGATTTCAGCAGTATAATCTTTATAAGAAAATTTCTACATCTTGTAAAAAAATCAACTATATGACTGGAATTTTATCTTAACTCTCTGCACCTCCAAGGCTATTCACACATTCAACAAATTTCTCATGGAGATCCGGTGTCCACCTGATTCTTGTTTTAATTGGACCTGAAATTCCTGAACTAGGAATGAATATGGTAGCAGGAGCATCTGTTGAGTACTTCTTCTCATTCTGAAGCTGAAAATTTGTTCTCTGAAGCAATGGATTTGCAAGAATGTGTCCAGCCTTCAACAAAAGCCATCAGTAGAAATTTAGTGATAGGTAGAACTAAAATAATCAAATTTTCAGGCAAAAATCAACCAAAAACAGCTATAAAACTTACAAAAGATCTGTCGTTGACGGATACGAGCTTTCTCTTATTTCGAGTTGTCGACCAGCCCTTCTTCCTTGCTTTGATCGACCAATTGAACTCGATTGTTTTGATGTTGTCTGTAAAAATGCTCATGTCTCTTATGCAAAGCTGCAGAGTTTCCATACTCCTGTAACGGTAGCTTGACATCAGATTCAAATGCCTCCCATGAATGAGATACTTCTTCATACTTCTCCAGCACCCCAGAGAACTGTGAAGCAGGATTCAAGGGTGGCTGAGAGGATAAAGGTGGGGGGCTAATTTGGTGCTGCAACCGAGAAAAATCGATCAAATATTCAGCAGAAGAGAAAGGAGAAGGTGCGAATTCAAGAGGTTTTTGAGAAGAGCTGGAGTTAATACAAGGAGGCATTGAAGGCTCATCATCAAAACAAGAAAATGAGTTGTAGGAGCTGAGATTTGTACTCCATGGAGTACAATCTGATAACAAAGAGGAGTGTTTAACTTTTTCAGAAGGGCTTAGAAAATCAAAGGAGGAGGAACTCAGTGATCCATAGGTAGGTTCATGGCATCCAATCTTCTTGCTGTTCATTTAAAACTAATTTAAAGCTACTCAAAACCTCAGTGAGCTTAAGAGATTCAGGAGCAAAAACTTGTTGTAAGTTGGGATTTATTTATAACGTGTCGAATCACGCACCGTCTGAGAAAGCAGCTAGCAAACAGTGCAAACTGCTTCCAAATTTCAAAGGTTCCACTAGAAGAATCTATCTTCTATATTCCATTAAGCTTCATACTGAAGAAGCAAAAAAAGGGGAATAATTACCTCAGGCTCAGTAATGGTTCGTTTGATTCTGTGTTTTTGCTCCGGTGAGTTTACATAAAAACATCACCATCATAAAATATCTGTTTGACATGATGATTATTATTATGACCGCCATCAAGAAGAAAAAAAATTAAAATATAAAAGTGGATGGAGTTTCTTAGGTGCGGTCGAGCGTTTATGAACGAAGATTCATAACCACTACTTTCACGACCGCCACCGCCGTGCTAAACGATCCCTATGAGATAGAGACCACTTTTCTGGGAGAGAAAAAACTAGATAAGAAAGATATGCAAAAAGGAAATAGACGAGAAGACTTTGAGAATGAGAGCAAGAGAAGAATGGAATTGAACTTTTTGGTGCTTTAAGAACATTAGTGGGGAGCATAAATCTATGACTCGAAAGTTTCGAGATAAGTTTATGGTTTGTTTCACACGGTGTTTTTGCTCTCGTGAGTTTGGACAAAAACACCACTACCTTAAAATATATGTTTGACGTGACAACGGTTAGGACCGTCACAAAAAAACTAATTTTAAACACAAAAGTGAATGAAATTCTGTGAGGTCCGATGTTCATGAACAAATACGACTGCCGTCACCGTGCCAAACGAACCCTTAGATGGCGGAAACTACCTCAATAAGCACAAAAAAACTTGGTCATAATAAAATCAGCAAAGAGACCAAGTGTATGTGTTCAAACATTTTAGACTCATATTTGGTTCTTGTTCTTCTACATTTCCTTCCTTTTTTTTTTACCTAGCATAGTAGCATGTTCAACCATTTTGGACAATTTGGGAAACAATAAATTCAATGGCAAAATGTAATGTTGAAATTAGTCCAACATACCACTTTATAAAAAGAAAAATACAATTCAAAACAAATGGTTCTCTTTATATAACCATTTAGCAAATAGGGCAGAAAATAAAATGAAGTTAATTTTGTCATAGAAAAATGAGAGAACGTGTAACTTTTTACTTCCCTATATGGGTTAAATGAAATTGGGGCTTCAGAATTTAATGACAATGATAATGGGCCTCCAACTCTAATTCCGGGACCCATCCGTCGAAACAAACAACCCTTAATTGAAATTTTAAATTTAATCTTTGAGATATGAATCAAAATATAGAATTTGCGAAGAAGAGAGTTTTCGCTTAACTGTGTGGATAAAAATATAGTTAGTATTTCTTGATAGTGAAAATCCGACTGTTACTATCCGTGTATGTAGTCGATCATAGGGTGAACCGCGTAAATTTGTACATTCTACTCTCGTTTCCGCAACAATATTTTTCGCTCCATAAGTTTTAGGAACGGCTGAGGCACCATCCAAGCTTTTCGCATATAGAAAAGTGTGGGGGGGGGGGGTTCTTGCGCATTGCTTGGGAAAAATTTTGTTTGGTTATTCTTCGATGTAAACGCAAAACTTGAATCTTGGCGAGATACTTTAGAAAGGAAGGGTTTTAGGTTGAGCAGGGCAAAGACGAAGTATATGGAGCTTAAATTTAGCAGTACAAGAAGGACAGATGACTTCGTTATTAAGTTGGGTGATCAAGATATTTCCCGCAGTGAGTGTTTTAAATATCTTGGATTGATAGTTCAAAAAGATGGAGGTATTGATAAAGATGTGACACATAGAATCCAAGCGGGTTGGTTGAAGTGGAGAGGCGCGTCGGGGATCTTATGCGATCGTAAAGTACCACTAAAACTTAAGGGCAAGTTTTATTGTACTGCAATTAGACCCGCGATGCTCTGTGGTTCTGAGTGTTGGGCAGTGAATTGTGCACATGATCAAAAAAATGGGAGTTGCGAAGATGAGAATGCTTAGGTGGATGTGTGGACACACGAGATTGGATAAAATTAGGAATGAAAATATCAGGGATAAGACGGGAGTAGCACCAATTTCAGAGAAGATGTGAGAAGCTCGTCTAAGATGGTTTGGACACGTACAAAGGAGACCGTTAGAGGCACCTGTTAGGCGTTGTGAGAGTCTAGTCACTAGACATGTTAGACTAGGGAGGGGTAGACCAGTAAAGAATTGGAATGAAACTATAAAGAAGGACATGATGTACTTACGCATTAGTGAGATTATGACAAAAGATAGGGCACAATGACGACAAAGGATCCATATAGCCGACCCTACGATAGTGGGATAAAGGCTTGAGTGTTGTTGTTGTATTCTTCTATGTGTTGTTTTGGAGTAAAATGAGTGGATGAGAATATAGTTATTGTTTTAAGAGCTATGGAAATTGAATTAGTCATATAAATTATAGCTTTATCAGTAAGTATAATTATTGAAATGATGAGCATAATCAGTGACATAAAATACATCAAACTAATTTTAGCTACAAATTTAAGACTGACTATTGCATTTAGGGAATCATTGAAATATGAGCGATTCATAAGCACCATTTTTTCGCCCATATTGTAATAGTCGGAATTGTTAATCATTGAAATAATTTCTGTTTTAGCACAAAATATCTTATTTTTGACGTTTTTGTTGGAAACGTGTATGGGCTCCCGCTCTCAACCCCAACTCCACGAACAATTTCACTTGGCACCACAACTCAACACCGAAATCGAGACCGCTGCCTCAGACCGCGCGACCACCCACTATAGGCGAGTACCACCTCGCGCGAGCGGGCTCCTGCCTCCACGCGCGACCACAACCCAGCGAGGTCGCCTTCACCACCTCTCGCCTAAACCACCAGGCGAGACCGCACCCCACTCGCGGCTTGACCGCCTAACTCGCGTGGCGAGATCGTTCTATTCGCGACCTGCTCCTGCGCGAGCTCCACCTGCGAGAGCAACACCAGCGCGAGCTCCTCCTGCCGAGATCACCAAAGCGCGGGTCGCGCAAGTCGCGAGTTCTCTCTCTCGCTGCGAGCTCACTAAGTCGCCCGGCTTCAACTCCTAACCGCCCGGACAGAAAAAACACACCAGCGCTGCGGCGCTTCCCACTCTCTCTCTCTCTAAACAGGAACAAAAGTTGGGGAGTTTATCTCTCTACTTTCATCAATCTTTAAACATGTACAAGGGGGCCTTTATATAGGCAAAAGAAAAACTAGAAACCTCACTCATCATAAATACACACACTCTCTCATAATAAATGCTCACATAAAATAATATTAAATCCAATCTTTTGACTTGTTGACTGGTCAACCAAGTCAACCTCCAACAAACTCCCCCTCAAACTTGGCAGCACATGCCGAGTTTGCCTTTGAGCCTCTCGAACGTCTCCACCTTCAACGCCTTGGTGAATATGTCCGCGATCTGCTCTCTGGTAGGGCAATACTTCACTTCCACTGTCTTCAACTCTACCCGCTCCCTTAGGAAATGATAACTTGTCTCGATATGTTTGCTACGCCCATGTAGCACGGGATTCTTCGCGAGCTGGATGGCCGACATGTTGTCCACCAACATAGTCGTTGGCCCATCCACTCCATGCTGCAAACTCTCCAACAGATTCCTTAGCCAAATAGCTTGGCAGGTACCAGCTGCTGCTGCAATATACTCAGCCTCGCAGGACGATAGAGCTATCGTTGCCTGCTTCTTCGAACTCCAAGAGAACACCCCCGTTCCCATATTGAAAGCATATCCGGAAGTGCTCTTCCGATCGTTCACATCGCCTCCATAGTCACTATCGGAGTACCCAACCAACTTCAGCTCCTCTCCAGTGGAGTACTTCAGCCCGTGACCTCTTGTCCCGTTGATGTACCTCAGGATCCTCTTCGCTGCCGTGAAGTGGTCTTCCTTTGGCTCCTCCATATGCCTGCTCACCACTCCGACCGCATACATGATGTCCGGTCGGGTGAAGGTAAGGTAGCGTAGACTGCCCACCAGACTCTTGAATAGGGTAGGATCCACCGCTCCTTCCTTAGAATCTTTCTTCAGCTTCAACCCTGGGTCAGCAGGAGTGGAGATAGGCTTACTATCCTCCATCCTGAACTTCTTCAAGATTTCCTTTGCGTACTTCTTCTGGGATATGAAGATCTCGTCTTCTCCCTGCTTCACTTCCACTCCCAGGAAGTAGCTCAACTCTCCTAAGTCTGTCATCTCAAATTCCTTCTTCATCATGCCCCGGAACTCCTCATACATAGCAGCATTATTTCCCGTGAAAATCATGTCGTCCACGTAGAGGCACACAATCATCATGTTGCCCTCCTGGTCCACCTTGGTGTAGAGGGCGTGCTCATGCGGCTCTTCTGATAGCCATGCTTTTGCAAGTAAGCATCTATCCTTCCGTTCCACGCTCTTGCCCCTTGCTTCAGCCCGTAGAGTGCTTTGTCTAACTTGCAGACTTTCCTCTCCTGCCCCTTCACAACGTACCCTGGAGGCTGCTCGATGTACACATCTTCCTCCAAGTACCCGTTCAAATATGCCGAGACCACATCCATCTGCATGATTCTCCAACCATGGTGAGCCGCTAGCGCTATGATCAACCGGATGGTGTCAACTCGCGCTACGGGGGCAAACACTTCATCATAGTTCACGCCTTGGACCTGACGATAGCCCTTCACCACTAGCCTGGCCTTGTGCTTCTCCACTCCACCATCCTTGTTCTTCTTTACTTTGTACACCCACTTCACCCCGAGGGGTTTGTGACCAGCAGGAGGGTCGACCAATTTCCAGGTCTCGTTCTTCTTTATGGAAGCGATCTCCGCATCCATCGCCTTCCTCCAACTCTTCTCCTTGGCAGCTTCATCATAGGAGCACGGCTCGACATCTGCCAATAGACAATACAAAGAAAAATTGTTAAGTGCCGGTGCTGTCTCCTCATATATCTCATCCAGCCTCCGCATCCTAGGCTGAGGACGGTAGTCCTTGCTCCCACTGGTGCTTGCTCCTCCAGGGCCGCTTCCACTCGTGCTTGCACCACTAGAGTAAGGGGTGAGGGCTCCCCCTGGACCTCCGCTTGGTGGTGATGGTGGCTCCGCTCCACCCATCTCCGCTTCAGCCTCTCCACCTTCTTCTTCATCATCCTCGAAAAACATCCCCTTGGTGTTCTTCACCGCCTCATCCCAGCTCCAGCAGCTTCCTTCTTCAAATACCACATCTCGTGAGATGATGGCTTTCTCCGTCTCAGGATTGTATAACTTGTAAGCCTTGCTCGCAGGAGCGTAGCCCACAAAAATACATTTTTCACTTCGGTCGTCCAGCTTCTTTCTCCTTTGGTCCGGGACGTGGGCATAGGCCACGCACCCGAAGACCCTCGGGTGCTTCACACTTGGCTTCCAGCCACTCCAAGCCTCAAATGGTGTCTTGAACTTCACACTCTTGGTAGGGCACCGATTCAGCACGTACACAGCCACCTGTACTGCTTCCTCCCAGAAATTCTTCGGTAGTCCCTTACCCTTCACCATGCTCCGCGCCATGTTCATGATTGTGAGATTCTTCCTTTCTGCCACGCCATTCTGCTGAGGCGAGTAGGCCGCCGTCAGCTGATGAGAGATCCCCCATTGCCTACAGTACTCGTCGAACAGCCTAGAGGTGTACTCCCCACCTCTATCCGTTCTAAGTACTTTCAGCGGCTGACTACTCTCCTTCTCAGCCATCGCCCGAAACTCCTTGAACTTCTCCAGCGCCTCAGCCTTCTCCTTCAGAAAATACACCCAACACTTTCTGCTGAAGTCGTCGGTAAATGTGATGTAGTACTTGCTTCCACCGATTGAAGTTGTTTCAAATGGACCAGCGATGTCCGAGTGAACCAACTCCAATGGCCTCGTCGCCCTTCGGGACTTGCCACCCTCAAATGTCTCTCTTCTCTGCTTCCCCTTGGTGCATGCCTCACAGACCCTATGAGGAGGTGTGATCATAGGCAATCCTTCCACCATCTTTGATCCAGACAACAACTTCAGGCCTGTGAACCCCAGATGCCCCATCCGGTGGTGCCACAGCCAAGCTTCCTCCTCTTCTTCATTCCTCGCGAGACATGCCGTCTCCCTTACATCCATGCTCAAAGTGAAGAGACGGTTCGCCGTCATCTTTACCCTCACTACTTCCTTCCCATGACTGTCCTTCATGGCCAGGGTGCCATCCCGCAACAAGACCCGGTAGCCCTTCTCCACCAGCTGCCCAAGGCTTAGGATGTTACTCCTCAAACCCGGCACATAAAAGACGTCGTTAATGAGAACCTCCTTCCCACTCAACACGACCGCCACAACTCCTCTTCCTTCCACTGCAATCTTTGAGGCGTCGCCGAAACTCACCTCACCACCATTTGGCTCAAGGCTCGTAAACAGCTCCCTCTCACCGCACATGTGGTTGCTGGCTCTGGTGTCTAAGTACCACACTCCATTCCTTCCGCCTCCAGCACCTTGGATAGTAAGGAACATCATCGGGTCGCCTCCCGTGTTGCTTGTCTCCGCATAGTGGTTGGCCTCTCCTCCCTTCCGAGGAGCCCAACAATCATAGCTCATGTGCCCGAACTTGCCACAGTTGTAGCATTGAGTTTGGGACATGTCTCCTCTACCTCCTCTACCTTGGCCTCTGCCTTGGTCTCTTCCTCCTCTGCCTTGGCCTCTTCCTCTTCCTCCGGCGTTCCAACCTTGGTTCTGCTCGAACTCCTTCTGGTGTGGTTGACTTCTCCCTTGATCTCTACCACCTCTTCCTACTCTACCTCTTCCTTGGTAGCCACGGCCGCGCTGGCCAACACCTCTTCCTGAGTTCTCTCCGAAGTTCAGCTGGGTCTGGAGTGCTTTTCCCAAGCCACTCACGTCTTCATCATCTTGCGCCATTCTGTACACATGGGCTTGCAGTGAGCCTATCAATTCATCCGCCGTCATCACCGTGAGGTCCTTCGACTCTTCGATGGCCACCACCACGTGTCGGAACTTCTTCGACATAGAACGCAGGAGCTTCTCCATGAAGCTAACCTCGTGTATGGTCTCCCCATTTCTCTTCATTTCATTTGTGAGCGTCTGTAGACGGGTCACGTAGTCGCCAACCTTCTCCGACCCTTGCATCCTCATCATCTCATACTGGCCTCGGAGGGATTGCAACTTAACTTTCTTGGCCTTGTCTACTCCCTGCATGGAGCGCTGCAAGATCTCTCATGTCTCCTTCGAAGTCTCGGCGTCCGAGATCTTTTCAAATGTAGCTTCATCTACGCCTTGGTACAAGATGAACAACGCCTTCTTGTCCCTCTTCTTAGCTTCTCTCAATGCTGTCCTCTGTGCATTCGTTAACGCGGCTTCTGCTTCGGCAGTCAGCACCTCCACACCATCCTCTACTACCTCCCACAACTCCTTGGAGGCTAGTAGTACCCTCATCTGGATGCTCCAGTTCCCATAGTTGGTCTTCGTCAACTTGGGGACTTGCCCCGGCACGGCACCTCCAAACTCCATCTCTCCCCTACTTCAAACCTTCCGAGGGTCTGAACCTCCCTCTGATACCACTTGTTGGAAACGTGTATGGGCTCCCGCTCTCAACCCCAACTCCACGAACAATTTCACTTGGCACCACAACTCAACACCGAAATCGAGACCGCTGCCTCAGACCGCGCGACCACCCACTATAGGCGAGTACCACCTCGCGCGAGCGGGCTCCTGCCTCCACGCGCGACCACAACCCAGCGAGGTCGCCTTCACCACCTCTCGCCTAAACCACCAGGCGAGACCGCACCCCACTCGCGGCTTGACCGCCTAACTCGCGTGGCGAGATCGTTCTATTCGCGACCTGCTCCTGCGCGAGCTCCACCTGCGAGAGCAACACCAGCGCGAGCTCCTCCTGCCGAGATCACCAAAGCGCGGGTCGCGCAAGTCGCGAGTTCTCTCTCTCGCTGCGAGCTCACTAAGTCGCCCGGCTTCAACTCCTAACCGCCCGGACAGAAAAAACACACCAGCGCTGCGGCGCTTCCCACTCTCTCTCTCTCTAAACAGGAACAAAAGTTGGGGAGTTTATCTCTCTACTTTCATCAATCTTCAAACATGTACAAGGGGGCCTTTATATAGGCAAAAGAAAAACTAGAAACCCCACTCATCATAAATACACACACTCTCTCATAATAAATGCTCACATAAAATAATATTAAATCCAATCTTTTGACTTGTTGACTGGTCAACCAAGTCAACCTCCAACAATTTTTGTGTAACTTCTCATTTGGACCATTAACCCGTTTGAGAGGGCAGGGGTGGTTGGAGATGGCGTTGAAACAACTCTCCTGAATATGACCCTCTATGTGGTTGGAATTAGACATAAAATATCATTTTTAGGGATCTGCAGTTTCAGGCTAGACGTGTTTGCGATTGTTCAGAACGGTGATAGAAAAAAATGCCCAAACAAACGACGCACATATGTTCCAAAAATACTCTGACAAATTTATTAAAATTTGATATAGCGGAAAACGGGAACCAGACGCAGGAACACTCAACAATAAACCAAGCTCAATTGATCATAAACAACAGAAATCAACAACAAATCTTGTATTATCAACAATCTTCTTTATAAGGCAGGACATACATGGAGAGACATGATTCGTCGATGTACAAAGGAAGAGCATACAAACAAAGCAAGAACAAGCGGGGTGGACTGCCTCAGAGACCGCCGAGATCGTCGAGACCGCCGAGACTGCCAAGCTTCTGCAGCACCGAATTGAACTACGGAGTCTGAGTAAACCGCGAACAACCCGTTATTCTGCTGAACACCTTTGTCAGCTCTCTGCAAGCCGCCTAACTGCTGAAGTCGCCTAGCTGCCAGAGTCCGCGAACAAGCCGTTGTCGAACTGACGAACAGACCGCCGAGACCGGCGGACAAGTTATTAAACTGGGAAAGCTGAAGGAGAGAAGACCGACTGGCCGCAACTGCGACCTGCTGCAACCCGTTGATTGTTAACCGCAAGCCTCATTGAACCCTGACCGCAGTCAGCATCAAAGTCCTGGCTTCTCAGTGTTAGCAGCACAACCTGCAAATAGCAAACTGGTTATCCTTCTCAAACCGCGCGGACAGAAAATCCGAGGCCGCAACAATTAACTCACGTTCAACTTACTGTTCATTCAGTTAATCATGATGTCACGGGGGGGGGGTCCTATTTATAGGCGCAAAGAGGAGTGTGGTCACCGCCCTAATAGATAGAAACACCACCCCAGCCCGCAGCTAGCACAGAGCAGTCCGCATGGACAAGACCGAACACTAGCCTATCTGCCTGACATCAAGGAGGCCGGATAGAAGCCAATCCGCATCCCAGCGGACACCGCACCAGCCCGCAACAACAATGTCCACGACCAAAGGCACAGACCGCCCGGTCAACCAACGGACATTGCGGACTCCGCGATCAATATGAACTTGTCACAGATCGTGACCAAGTCCTCAACCAGTGAACCTCTGGCGCGAGCACCGCAGACACGAACAATCAGTCCGCCCAGTCCGCCAGCTCCAAACCAGTTCGCCTAACCGCGAACTCCGCGGTTACCTCCTAATCGCACCACCTGAGATCAAGGGCACAGGCCAATGCCGATCTCGCGAGCACCAAAAACAGTCCGCATAGAGCGAACTTCGCGGACTCCAACCCAGTTCGCCCAGACCACGGATATACAACATATCCGCACGGTTACCACCAAGGAATCACCACCAGGCCGCAACTTCAGACCGCCAGGCCGCACCACCAGTCCGCAAGACTGTTCGCCCATGCCGCGTGGTCTGCCTGAACAGCCCTCACTTTCACTTCAATAATTTCAACACTCCCCCTTGAAGTGAGAAGTGGTGACCAAGCCCAGCAGTCCTCGTAACTGTTCAAATGACCCCTTCGACAATGGCTTATTGAAGATATCTGCGATGTTGTCCTCGCTCCGCACATGCTCAACCATAAGAGACCCCTCCAACACCTTCTCCCAAATGAAGTGGTGCTCAATCTCTATATGCTTGGTCCGCGCGTGACAAACTGGATTATTAACCAGTTTCAGGCCACTCTCGTTGTCACTGCGAAGCAGAGTTAGACCTCGCACTTCTTCATGGACGTCCACTACTAGCCTCCTCAGCCAGATGACTTCCCGAGCTGCCAAGGTCGAAGCCTTGTACTCCGCTTCCGTAGTAGAGACGGACACCGAGTCCTGCTTTTTACTGCACCATGAAATATCCGTTGATCCACATGTGAAAACATAATCAGACGTCGACTTTCGATCGTCTGAGTCTCCCTCATAATCAGCATCAGTGTAGCCATGCAGAGAAAAGCCCGTGTTCCTCCTATACAGGAGTCTCATATCAGAAGTAGTCTTCACATACTTCAAAATATTCTTCGCCGCTACCAGATGAGGTTTCTTCGATACCGACATATAACGACTAACTCGGCCTATAGCATAAGCAATGTCTGACCTTGTAATCGTCAGGTAAATTAAGCTCCCAAACAGAGCTCGGAACACCAAGGGATCAGGAAGAATCCTCCCTTCATCTCGTTGAAGCTTCAGACCACAATCCAGAGTAGTAGAGCCACTCTTTCCCTCCCTTAAGCCGAATCGATGAACGATCCGCTTAGCATAGCCCCTTTGAGAGACGAGTATCCTGCTCTTCTTCCTCTCAACCTCGAGTCCAAGGAAGTGCTGGAGCTCACCCAAATTTTTCATCTCGAACTGTATAGCTAGCTCGGCCATGATCCTAGCTACCTCCTCCTGAGAGTTTCCCGTGACGATCATGTCGTCCACATACAACAACACCAAGACATGAAGCTCCTCATGCTTCTTTATGAATAGGTTTGAATCTAAATCAGAGGCAAAGTATTCGTATAAATGGAGGTATTCTGCGATCTTTCCATACCATGCATGTTGAGCCTGCTTCAACCCATAAAGAGCCTTCTGAAACTTACAGACGAGTCCGGATGATCTTCAGATACGTAATCTTGTGGTTGAACGCTGAAGATGTCTTTATCTATCTCCTCATAAAGAAAAGCATTCTTTACATCGAGTTGCCACATCTTCTACCCTTGACAAGTAGCTAATGCGAACACCACCCGCACCGAAGTCATTTTGGCAACTAAACTAAACGTCTCTTCATAGTCTTTGTCGTACTGTTGGGAGAACCCCCGAGCAATCAGACGAGTTTTGTATCTTTCGATACTTTCATTAGCCTTCTTCTTCAGTTTATACACCCACTTACATGTCACAGGAGTAACGCCAATGACCTTAGGCACAAGGTCCCAAGTCTCGTTTCTTCTGAGGGCTGTTATCTCCTCATCCATAGCTCATCCATGGGGCCTGCGAAAAAATAGGAGACAAGACTCACCAAGTTTCCTTCGTTGTAACGAGCTGGTGGTTTAATGGTCCTCTTCGATCTCCGAAGGGCCTCGCCGTTACTGACCACCTCCGCTGCGTCTTCTTCATCAGCTCCATTCTTGGGCAAACTCGGAGCAACGCTCCCCCCCCCCCCGGTTTCCTGAACCAGAAGCCTCCGCCCCAGAGTTTGAAACACCTGGAGCTCCGGGTGATACCGACAACTCCATCAGAAGATCCTTCGCAGCTTCCACCTGCCCATCATCAGACCTGCTCTCCTGCAGCTCAACAGAGCTACCTCCATACGACGTTAGTTCATCAAAGACAACGTCTCTTGATACAACAAACTTATTCGTCGCAGGATCCATACCAAGGTTTTTGAAAACCGGACCGGACATCGAACCGGCGGAGGGAGAGGTTCAAGGTTGAACCAGTCCAACCGTTTCAACCGGGGTTGAACCGTTATATATATAATATATATCGGAATAAGGGAAATACGCATAACGCGTATTTTAAAATGTACGTGCGAGCCTCGCCGGCCATGAAATAAATATATAATAACATAATTTTTATTTTATACGCAAAAATATAATTGAAAAAGAAATAAAAATGAGAGGATTCGTCATATTTGATCACTTTTTATGCAATCTTTAACAAATTTTATAACTACTTAAAAATATGTAATAATTAAATAATAAAGAATGAGATAATATTTGATAAATATGACATTCACACGTCTGGCTTGGCTGTCAATTATACATTAATATGCATGTGTTTTTATTATATAGAATATTTTTTATAAATATGTATTAATCGATATGTATACAATATATTTTAAAAGCATTCATAAATGACCACATGACTGAGTGGCTTGTTTCCTTGCTTGATTTCAAAGTGGTATGGGTTCAAAACCTGCCGCCCCCCTCATTTTTGGTATTAAATTTTGGGCGTCATGGACCGCCCGGTTTTAGGTAAACCGGTCTGGTTTACGGTTGGGCGGTTCAACCGACCGGTTTTTCGGGTTTTATCCGGTTCTGAGCTGGGCCGGTTTTAGAGGCTTGACCGGACCGCCCGGGTGACCGGTCGGCGGTCCGACCGGTCGAACCGGCCGGTACGGTCCGGTTCTTAAAACACTGATCCATACACTTTCATCCCTTCTTCCGCTCATCATAACCCACAAAGACAAGCTTTCTCGCCTTTGCATCAAGCTTGGTCCTCAAAGCATGCGGGACGTGTACGTAGCAGATTGATCTAAACACACGAAGGTGTTCAACACTGAGCTTCTCCTTGAACATCAGCTCATGAGGAGATTTCATGTTGATCGGACTCAAAGACATTTGATTGATGACATAGGTTGCGCAGGCCATTCCTTCTGCCCAAAAGGACTTGGGAATGCCCTTTGCATAAAGCCAACACTTCCAGACTTCCGTCAGATGACGGATCTTCCGTTCTGCAACTCCATTTTGTTGTGTAGTGTGTGCACAAGTAAGATCCCTCCGGATGTCTTTCTTCCTGCAGAAGTTAGAAAACTCAGTTGATAAGAACTCACCTTTGTTGTTCGTTCTCATCTTCTTGATCCGCAGGCCAAGCCGGCCCTCCACCAGCTCCTTGAACTCCACGAACAACCGGAAAGCATCTGAATTCTACTTCATGAAGTACACCCACGTGTACCTCGAGTAGTCATCAATCAGTACCAACATGTACTTGCTGCCCCAAAGACTGGTAGTGACGGTCGGCCCCATCAGATCACCATGAATACACTCCAATGGTGCTTTACTTCTGGTTTGTGACTTGTCAAACGGAAGACTATGTGCCTTTCCATATTGACATCTCGCACAAACGTGACAGTCACCGAAGGATGACAACTTTGGCAAGCCTTTCACAAGACTTCTCACCGCCATGACTTTCAGCTTGTCCATCACAACATGTTCCAGCCTTTCATGCCAAATAATCGCGCTATCGTTGGCTCTCATCCGATCAACATAGGAGCTTGTTGATAGAACAAACAAGTCATTTACTCTCCTTCCAACGTGAGCAACATTAACCTTTACCGCTGATACGTTCCGGAGAAATCTCATTTCTGTTGGACCGAACAGAACGTGATATCCTGCATCTACTGCATTGGTCACTAAGAAGAGGTTCTTCTTCATGCCTGGTACGTGATAAACACTCCTTAACGTGAGTGGCTCTTTATCACTACCCAAAGACACAACTCTCTCTTTCTCGACTGCATGTACAGAATCATCAGTAGTAATAATAACATATTTACCTGAGTAAGCCTTCAACGAAGAGAACTTTGACGCATCTCCGGTGAGGTGATGACCACACCCAGAGTCGATAATCCAGTCATCTTGGTAGTCGATGGAAGACAATGCACGGACACACATGTCCGTCATGAAAGCATTCCCCCATCCAGCTCCCTCAGCACTGGAACAAGCCTCCTCCTTGCCTGCAGCATGACCTGACTGAAACTTCACCTTGTAGTCTCGTTTGAAGTGACCCGGCTGATTGCACCTTGGTCCTTCCTTCTTCTTCTCATCACGCTTAGAAGAGTAATTCTTCTCTTGCTGATATGAAGTTGATGGACCATCGCCAGCAGGTTTCTTCTTCTTGTCTCATATCTTCTTCTTTCATGAGAAGAGAGACCCATTGCCTCCTCCAGAGACAGTCATACAAGTCATCTACCTTGCTAAGCTCTCCTGCGAAGCCAGCAAGCTCTCCAGCTAAAGCAACGATGGTTGAGTAGCCCAGCCTTGAACAGAGGTCACAAAGGCCACATACTCCTTCCGTAAGCCACGGATGATGTGCCTCTTGAGCTTCGCCTCCGAAATAGGCTCATCAGGGTCCAACGCTGATATCTCAGCGCACAGGTTCTTCATTTTCAGGAAGAACGTTGAGATAGACAAGTCTCCATGAGTGGTTCTCGCCAACTGAACTGTAGCCGCACTACATTCTTCTTATTGAACAACTCATCAAGGGTAGTCCAAATCTCAGCAGCTGATCGACATCCAAGGATGTGATCAAAGAGCTCCGGTGAAATAACCCGCTTCAGAGTAAACTCAGCATTTGCATTTGTTTTCCTCCAAGCTCTCACTTGTTCAGCAGTACCAGTTGCAGCAGTAACTTCTTCTTTGTCGTCACCACAGACGACCTCCCAAAGATCCTCACCCAGAAGATAGCTTTCCATGCACGACCTTCACTTCTTGAAGTTGGTCGACTTTAAAAGTTCAATACCAAGACCTTTTGTTAACTCACCTTCCATTGCAGCAACCACTGATCTATTAGCTTCCAGAAGCACCAAACACAACTCAAGGTTGATCACTGCTCAAACCTTGGTTCCCTTTGATACCATGTTAAGATTTGATATAGCGGAAAACGGGAACCAGACGCAGAAACACTCAACCATAAATCAAGCTCAATTGATCAAAAACAACAGAAGACAACAACAAATCTTGTATTATCAACAATCTTCTTTACAAGGCAGGACATACATGGCGAGACATGATTCGCCGATGTACAAAGGAAGAACATACACACAAAGCAAGAACAAGCCGGACGGACTGCCTCAAAGACCGCCGAGATCGCCGAGCTCGTCGAGACCGCCGAGACCGTCAAGCATCTGCTGCACCGAGCTGAACTACAGATTCCGCGTAAACCGCGGACAACCCGTTATTCTGCTGAACACCTTTGTCCGCTCTCTGCAAGCCGCCTAACCGCTGAAGTCGCCTAGCTGCCAGAGTCCGCGAACAAGCCACTGCCGAACTGACGACAAACCGTCGAGACCGGCGGACAAGTTATTGAACTGGGAAAGCTGAAGGAGAGAAGACCCGTTGGCCGCAACTGCGACCTGCTTCAACCCGCTGATTGTTAAACACAAGCTTCACTGAACCCTGACTGCAGTCAGCACCACAAGTCCTGGCTTCTCAGTGCTAGCCGCACAACCTGCAAACAGCAAACCGGTTATCTTTCTCAAACCGCGCGGACAGAAAATTCGAGGCCGCAGCAATTAACACACATTCAACTTACTGTTCATTCAGTTAATAATGATTTCACGGGGGGTCCTATTTATAGACGCGGAGAGGAGTGTGATCACCGTCATAGTAGATAAAAATACCACCCCAGCCCGCAGCTAGCACAGAGCAGTCCGCTCAGTCCGCATGGACAAGGCTGGACACGAGCCTATCCGCCTGACATCAAGGAAGCCGGATAGAAGCCAGTCCGCATCCCAGCGGATACCGCACCAGCCCGCAACAACAATGTCCACGACCAAATGCACAGATTGCCCGGTCAACCAGCGGACTCCGCGATCAATCTGAACTTGTCACATATCGTGACCAAGTCCCCAACCAGTGAACCTCTGGCATGAGCTCCGCGGATACGAACAATCAGTCCGCCCAGTCCGCCAGCTCCAAACCAGTTCGCCTAACCGCGAACTCCGCGGTTACCTCCTAACCGCACCACCTGAGATCAAGGGCACATGCAAATGCAGATCTCGCGAGCACCAAAAACAGTCAGCATAGAGTGAACTCTGCGGACTTCAACCCAGTCCGCCCAGACCACGGATATACAACATATCCGCACGGCTACCACCAAGGACTCACCATCAGGCCGCAACTTCAGACCGTCAGGCCGCACCACCAGTCCACAAGACTGTCTGCCCAGGCCGCACGATCTGCCTGAACAGCCTCCACTTTCACTTCAATGATTTCAACAAAATTTAATGCTTTGGTAGAGTTCAAGCCATCACAAACAAAAAAGCACACCGATGTTTTAAAGTTCAATTTCATTGTATTTGAGAGGTATAACAATCCTCACCATTGAGGAAGAGACTTCTTACTCAATACCCTAAACCCTATAACACAACCATTCATCAGAGAGTTAGGAATTAGTATTATAGAGGTGCTTTTATAGGTCAAAAGTTAGCTCTTACCATGTATCACTCTATCTCAATGGGACAAGGTCACAAGAGGGATATAAAGATTGTTTGAGGAACTAATTGCATGCCAACACGTAATCGACCCTACCCTTTGCTTGTGACCCGGTCGACCACAAAAAGAGGTGAAAAGCCTTCCTTATTGAGTGATCATTCTGTCGTAGGCAGATTATCACGTTACGATCTTTTGGATTAGCGTGATTGTTTTAGGTGATTGTTAACCGCAACCCGTTATTTTGCTAGTCACACCCCAAAATCTCCCAATTTTTCGCGCGTTTTCGAAATACGCTTTGTACATGCAATATCAGGAAAAGTATTCAACACGAAAGTTGTAGATATCGACGAGATCTACAACTTTTATGTTGATCACTTTTCCTAAAAATGCATGTACAATGCGTACTTTGGAAATATGCACAGGTTTTGCGCCTTTTCGAAATAAGCCTTGTACATGCAATTTTAGGAAAAGTGTTTACCACGAAAGTTGTAGATCTCGTCGATATCTACAACTTTCGTGTTGAACACTTTTCCTGAAATTGCATGTACAAGGCGTATTTCGAAAAGGCGCGAAAAATAGGGAGATTTTGGGGTGCGACTAGCTAATTACGGGTTGCAGTTAACAATCATATTGTTTTAACTCTTATGATGTTGTTTCAATTTTCTATGATTAAAATTTCATATTAGCGTGGTAGGCGAAACACCCGGCTGTGACCCCACCAAAGAAGCGCGGAGCCGTGTGGCGGGCAATCCATCCAGCTAATTAACGAGGCCCTAATGTCACATTGGAAACTCACATTGCCTTGTGTTATTTACTCGTAGTCTCCCGTATAATTTAGCCCATTCCACATGGTAACTTAAGAAGGTGACACATGTCATTCAACGACCCATTACATGAAATAGAGGAGGGAGATTTTCAGAGCTTGACAGAAGTTGTCATACATATCTCACTCACAACTTTGTGAGCGAGGCCTCCCGCTAAGGCCAACGCTCCCTGGTCCGCGTGCGGGTACAAGTGGCACGATACAAAACAAAGTAAATAAAATAGAAAAAAAGAGTAGGGATGCCGAAATACAAAGGATGATGGATGACTTTGCATGCAAGTTCCAAGGCCAACACAAGTGGCCACGAACAAGACGCCCAACTTTGCATGCAAGTTCCATTGTCACAATCTAGTTTCAAATCTACTTTATATAATAAATGTATAAGCACATCCCCGATCCCAAGGAAAATAATAATCAAGTCAATCATCCAGAGTACAAGTAAAATAATCCAGGATATAGTCTATCACATCAACTCCAAACCGTTGCTAAAACATTGAAAATTGTTGTCATAGAGGTGTTGCTTATACCCGCGTTATCAAAATTCTAAGGCAACAGTTTTCATACCTTGAGGCAACACTATACAAAAACTGTTGTCTATATCATTAGAATCAGTTCTCCATTTGATGCACAGGTAAATTCTGTTTGTTGAT
Organism: Platanthera guangdongensis; assembly: GCA_039583875.1. Lineage (NCBI taxonomy): Eukaryota > Viridiplantae > Streptophyta > Magnoliopsida > Asparagales > Orchidaceae > Platanthera > Platanthera guangdongensis. Next base: position 18,633,920 of record CM077166.1, on the reverse strand, counting down.
CTCGTCGAACTTTAATGTTCAAGGAGTAAGTTCTTTCTAGTTTCTACTATGATAATCATGAAGTCATTCAAATTGTTTCTAGTCCAATATTTCATGAAACAATAACAACACTCAAGCCTTTATCCCACTATAATGGGGTCAGCTATATGGATCTTTTGTCATCTTGGTGCCCTATCTTTAGTCACAATCTCACTAATGCCTAAGTATAACATTTCTTTCTTTATAGTTTCATTCCAAGTCTTTATTGGTCTACCCCTCCCCCCATTTAACATGCCTACTGACTAAACTCTCGCAATGCCTAACAGGTGCCTCTAATGGTGAAGTCAACGGGCGCACAATCTAGCTAAATTCGTAGCAGTCGCCAAATCCCGAGGAGCCTCGAATTTGACATCCAAACCTAGTCATTCTTGAAGTCCAACTGTAAAGATGATGGTGACCTTCATCACAGGGGTTATCATGACGTGAGGCAGTAGAAATTGAATTTGTTCCAGATATCCATCAAACTAATTTGATGAAAACAATATAAAGTATAAAATGGACAGTAATTTTTCACAATAATATGTTAGGGTCCTTTCTACTCATTTCATTCCTTCTCAAATGGCATATATCCATACCAGAGTTATATCTAGTAAGAACCATCTCATGGAAGTGTTGAAAAATTGATATAGCGGAAAACAGGAACCAAACGCAGGAACACTCAACCAAAAACCAAGCTAATTGATCAGAAACAACATAAGGCAACAATAAATCTTGTATTATCAACAATCTTCTTTACAAGGCAGGACATACATGACGAGACATGATTCGCCGATGTACAAAGGAAGAGCATATAAACAAGCAAGAACAAGCCGAGCGGACTGCCTCAGAGACCGCCGAGTTCGCTGAGACCGCCAAGCTTTTACGACACCGAACTGAACTACGAAGTCCGCGTATACCGCGGACAGCCTGTTATTCTGCTGAACAACTTTGTCCGCTCTCTGCAAGCTGCCTAACCGCTGAAGTCGCCTAGCTGCCAGAGTCCGCGAACAAGCCGCTGCCGAACTGAAGAACAGACCGCCGAGACCGGCGGACAAGTTATTGAACTGGGAAAGCTGAAGGAGAGAAGACTGGTTGGCCACAACCGCGACCTGCTGTAAACCAATGATTGTTAACCGCAAGCTTCACTGATCCCTGACTGCAGTCAACACCAAAGTCCTGGCTTCTCAGTGCTAGTCGCTCAACCTGCAAACAGCAAACCGATTATTCTTCTCAAACCGCGTGGACAGAAATCTGAGACCGCAACAATTAACCCAAATCCTACTTACTGTTCATTCAGTTAATTATGATGTCACAGAGGGGTCTTATTTATAGGCGCGAAGAGGAGTATGGTCATCGCCCTAGTAGATAGAAACACCACCCCAGCCTGCAGCTAGCACAGAGCAGTCCGCCCAGTCCGCATGGACAAGGCCGGACACCAGCCTATCCGCCTGACATCAAGGAGGCTGTATAGAAGCCAGTCCGCACGCTGCAGCGGACAGCTTCAGTTCACACACCCCGAACTTGCACCCTCAGCACAAGACTGACTGTTGCTGAGCTCGGCGGACAAAGAACCTGTCCGCGCAAACTGCGTGGTATTTCAGACTGAGCAATCCTGGACTTGGTTCAAATTCACACCATCCACACCAGCGACCAGTTCGCCTAAACCAGCGAACTCCGGTACTAGTCCGCTGCAACCATCGAACTCTGCTGCCAGTCCGCTCCAACCAGCGAACTCCACTGTCAGTCCGCTCCAACCAGCGAACTCCGCGGCTATCGCCAATCGCACCACCAGAGCTAGACCAAGCACTCGTCATGCCGATCTCCCGAGCTCTGGTCCAGTCCGCAACCCGGACTCCGCGAACTTCAACTGAGTCCGCACCTCAACAGTCATGGCGAGCTCCGCGGATAGCAATCCTATCCGCCCGGTTACTTTATGGGAACCAACTGCCGGCAGAACACACCCGGCCTGGCAAGCCGCCTCCTTTGTCCGCACAGACCGTGCGAACAGATCGCCCAGGCTGCCAGAGCAAAGGCTAGCTGCAGCACCATTGCCGACCTGGCAAGCCGCCTTTCCTGTCCGCACAGGCCGCGCGGACAGGTCGCCCAGGTCGTACAGTCTATCACTTTCACTTCATGATTTTCAACAGTAAGTTCTTTATGACTTGGGATGATTAATACTTATTGGTGATGGGTTAGGGGTGTTAAATTTCAAGTTAAACTTGAAGATCACCTGGGAAGCTCACGAAGAAGAGACCCCTATCAAACCAAATAAGCTAAAGTTTTTGGTTAAGCCTCTTGTTTTTTGCCAACATCAATTATTCATTCCTACAGCCTGATAGCGGCTCTTCCACAGTTGCAAGAAAGCAACCTCAATGGCTCATTAACCTCTTTGAAGTACGTTTAATATCAAACAACAAATACTTTTCTCAAAAGCGCGGTTCTGTTGGACTCAAGTAAACATCAGAATCTTAGCAATGTGATCGTATAAAAGAGTATTTATTGTCAAAGTTTTTTACCGGAGCATAAATTGTATTATGTTGTGAAACATAGTGTTAGAATACTTAGAATAAACACATTTGCCGCACACATGATCGGATCAATTTATTTATGTTCCAACAAGTCAATACATTTGCATATGCGCGGGGCATGTTTAGATTTCACGTTAGGAAATGCGTTTCTTGTTCTCTTTATGTAGATCTCGGGACTCAGCGGATACTAATGTTATCGGTGCAAGTTGAGTTGAGCTAGTTCGTAAGCTTGATGAGCCTGCTAGAAAAAAGCTCGACTCGAGCTCGTGTTTGTGGAGCTTGAGCTTGATTACGAGTCGAGGTCATGCTAACTTATTGTTGTTCATCAGCTCACGAAGCATAAAATAAGGCTCATGAGTTGAAAAGCTCGTAAGCAGCTCGAGCTCGAGCCAAACAAAATGAGCATGTCAAGCTCGAGTTTGCAAATTTTGTCAAGCTCGACTCGTTTGCACCCCTAATTAGTGTATATATTCTGCGCAATGAATTACTAAATTACTATTCATTAAAAGGGTTTTACATATAACTCCAAATGAAAAAGTGCATTAACTTAGTTCATTGGTATATTAATGTGCTTATGCTCAGAGTAATAACTGTCAAATATTATTCTATTGTACTTAATAAATATATTTAAACAACTTTAATTATGATTGCAGTGATGTATGCAAATAAAACCCAATGCATGTGGCTCATGTTTCAGGTGTTATATATACATGAAGGCATCTCATGGAGGGGTCAAACCATTGAGTTAGAACGGACGGTCGAGATGCTTTGTTCTCTGCCCATCCACACTCCATGGAGAGGCATAATTCCATCATTCCATGGAATCCCCAATTGCATGGATACATATCTTGCTTTTTTCCATTATTGAGTGCAATAATTCTATCATTATCCCTTCAAGGTTTGTTAATCTTCTCCTCTCCGCATCAAGTCGAAAGAGGACTATTATGTTTTGTTGCAAAAATAAGAGTAGAATAGAAAACAAATTGAAATCCGAAACGCTGGAGACACATATTTACACGGATTGGATCATTTCAAGGTGGGTTACGTCCACGGGCATCAACAATCTGTTTTTCACTTCTTCAAGAAAAGAGGTTGCTACAGACTTACATGAAGCGAGTAGATTTCTGTTTTTTGAAAAAAAATTACGCTAATCCTAAAATGACAGAGTTTATATAACACTTTGTATACTTACAAAATGTCTAAAATACTCATGATAACTGCGGCCCAATCATTTGATCTAAAACTAATCGATTGTAGGTGTAAAGACTTGAGATTTGTTTTACATGCATAAGGTTATATCAATTTCTCGACATTGGATTGTATTCTTAACACGCCCCTTCACATGTGCTTTTTTTCGTGCTATGAGTGTGGGTCGTTCGAAATATTTTTGGGTCTGGAACCTGGACGATGAGTTAGGTCTAGGCTCATTCGGATTGTGCTGAATGGTGCACGCATGTTCTTGTATGTGCGACCAAAAAGTGATCATAGGTAATTAAAAGTGATTGTAGATGATACAGGGTGATCATATTTTGAACATTTTGTAGGCTACATCACAATTTAATTGAGCCTGCACCTAAATTAGCGTCCTAACACCGAACCCAAAAGTATTTTTGACGCTCAAAAGCTAGTTTAAGCGGTGAGGATTGTTTGGCACAACACATGCTAATTAAATATCAGTTAGCCCGCGCGGTGATGCAATTGCAGAATCCAATCATCTAACCTAAAATCAGTTTTTGTGGGCGAAATGCATTGCGGTCTATTTTAAGCGCACAAAGCCACACAAGTTTCTATATGCAGGAGCTGTGTTTTGCAGCTTCTAATATAATATTGAATTCCGTTCACTGAAGGCACCTGAACACAGATGGGGATTCTCTTCATTTCTGGCGAAATAGAGGATTCATTTCGCTGTCCAGATTTTTTGGGAGATGACTCAATGGGTTCACTAATTCTCATTCTTTTATATATTTTTTTAATCAAAAAACTCTGCCCCTTGGATTCTTTTGAGGAGAGCTTTGTCCATTAGATGGACAAATAAATCCCCTCTATTTCGTTAGAAATGGAGAGGATCCGGATCCCCTAAACACTGTAAAAATCCATGGACTTTGGCTAGTCATCCTCCGCTAGCCAGCATGAACTCTTCTGGGCCCACAGAATCCAATAGCAAAATCTGATTTTGCAAGTAAAATGAAGAATAATTAATCAAATCATGCCCCCCAGAAAAGCTTATTCCTTAAGGAACTTGAACCAGAAGCAGAAAATAATTGAAATTGAAGAACTTTGACCAGCAAGTATAAAATGATCAACAAAAGAAGAAGAAGAAAGAATTGGTGGGGGGCATGCTTGCTGTTCAGATGCAGCCTAGGTGTTGATTAAAAGGAGATCAAAGGGTAGCATGAGACACTACTGGGCTCTTTCATTTTCAACCAACATGTTATGTTTAAGAGACAGGGCCTACTGCATTGTTGTATAAATTAATATATATTTTTAGCTTATTTCATGTGAGATAGATAAGTCTATAGAGTTTGTTAGCCATTCTGAGACGGGGAATTTAATCTTAGGCTCCGTTTGACACGGTGGTGGTGGTCGTAAACTCATGGGTTAAAACGTCATTCGTTAAGGATCGTCTAACAGATATCATCCGTTTGAATATAAAAGTGGATGGAGTTCCTTAGGTGGGTGTTAACAAATGACAATTTAACCACGTGTTCATGACCGCCGCCACCTTGCTAAACCAAGCCTTATACTGCTTTCACGTCAGAGTTTTCGCGGTTGTGGTGTTAGGCTGCGGCCACAAGCTTATGCTCATTTGGCCGAAAAGACAATACATGGAAAACAATTTTTAAAAGAAAATAATAGTATTAGCCGTGAAAAAAATAGGGGCAGATAGTTGTGGTTATAATCCTATAACGGATGAGCGTGGCTAATACTATTTGCCACGTCTTCAAATGACCTTTTGCCATGGTTCGATCTGAACTCTTTGGGCTAATTGCCTTGACAAAAGTGGTGTCAGTTTTCTATTAGTACTTATTTGAGTATATATATTAAATATATTTTTTTACTATCAGTAATAGGAGAGAGAGACTGAGAGCAAATAAAAAAAAGAGCTTATTAGGGAAGGTTTAGGGGGAAAGAGAGCTCATGAGAAAACGTAGAACCAGTAGAGGAAGAAGATGGTGGAAAAGGACTGAGAGAGATGAGTGAGGCGGCGGCTGAGTAGCAAGGAACTTAACATAAACCCCAGAGAGGAGGATCTCACTAGCTTATGGAAGGCAACATCAATCGGGAATAAGAGTTAATTGAAAAAATTTATAGGGGAAGCCGCAAGAGGTTGTAGGAACACTCAATCAAAATCAAAGATAGGTAAAAATCAGTAGCAACAGCAGAACATGAGTCTCCAATTGAAATTAATAACTTATTTACAGAGCGACATATACATTGCAAGACATGATTTACAATGTAAACAAGAGAAATAGAAATCTGCAATAAGAAGTTAACCGCGCGAACATCAAGCTGTAACCGCACAAGTCGCCAGTCCGCAAGACGAGTCCGCCGAGACCGCTGAAGTCGCTTACCCGCAACTAGCCGCGTGCACTGCTTGTTATTGAAATTGTGAACTTGAACAGAGGCTGCTAATAGATTGGGCGAACTGTTTTGCTTATCCGTAACTCGAAGGAAGAGAACAAGCCGCAGAGACCGCGACCTGTTGCTACAAGCATCAGACCACCGCTTAAAGAAAGATATTCGCAAAGAAGTGCAGATATCTCTCGTTGTCCGCAAAGGCGGAAAGGACCAGTCCGCCAGGCTGAGAAGACCAAAATCAATCCATCAAGGACAGCAAACACAACACGAGCGGGCTGCCGAACATCGATAAGAGATCGCACAGAATTCTAGACACAAACTCCAGTCTACTCCGACACGCGACTTAAAATGACTAAGTTGCCAACATGCCGACCTTGGCGATCTCCAGACGAAGTCCGCACAATCGGCAATCTCAGCGGGCTAGGCAACAACTCTGGTCTTAGTCACACGGGACCAAGTCCACAACGAGTAAGCTTCGCAGTCTTCAACCACGCCAACTGAGAACAAGACCGCGCCAAAGCTGAAAACAACATCAGTCCGCACAATTACGGACTGCTCCTATCAGACAACACGGCCTCTAGGTGAACCAGTCCGCGCAAATGTGTCGATCTCTACGATCTCATAGTCAGACTGCAAGCACAGAAGACAACCGGACTCGGCGTGCTCCAGAAGAGTCTGTAACAGCAATTATGTCGAACTCGGGGAACTCCAAATGAGTCTGCCACATCCGCGGTTAGACAACTCTAACCGCCTGATTTATCGAGGGTGCTTGCTGAGTCAGGTCGCGAGATAAAATGGTAACCCGCCAAAACGTATCTGCCAGCTCGCGGCAGACTAGTTTTATTTTGTAGAGCGGTTGCGGTTGTAAAAAAAATTGTTGTAAAGGCAGGTTTGTAAAGTGAGCTATTGTAAACTGGATGCTGGAAATGGAGATTTGTTTTGGATAGTCTGTGTTTGCAGAGCTGTTCAAAACAGAGAACTGTTTGACAAAATAACGTTGACGTTTCAGCAATTTTTAAAATAAATTGTTGAAAATAATATTTATATTTATAATTTTGTTCTCAATATATATATATATATACGAGTGACAGGCACGGGCCTCCGGCCCGATGGCCACGCGCCACAGTTCCCGGCCGGCGACGACGGGCTTCGCCCGCCCACCCACTCGAAGCCTGCCCCAGCCCAGCCTTTTTGGGGGTTAAGATGGTCTCAAAATGAAAAGTGATCAACATGAAAGTTGTAGATCTCGGTGAGACGAACAACTTTCATGTTGATCACTTTTTGATTTGGAGAAGTCTTGGCTTCCGATTTGGGCCTCGAAATCGGGGGCGATGAGAGGTTGTACTGTAGCACTCTCGCCGGCCCCGATTTCGAGGCCTAAATCGGAAGTCAAGATGGCTCCAAATCAAAAATTGATTAACATGAAGGTTGTAGATCTCGGCGAGACGAACAACTTTCATGTTGATCACGTTTTGATTTGGAGCAGTCTTGGCTTCCGATTTGGGCCTCGAAATCGGGGGCGGCGAGAGGATGAACTGTAGCATTCTGGCCACCCCCTATTTCGAGGCCCAAATCGGAAGCCAAGACGGCTCCAAATCAAAAAGTGATTAACATGAAAGTTGTTCGTCTCGCCGAGATCTACAACTTTCATGTTGATCACTTTTCGTTTTGAGAACATATTGACCCCCAAAAAGTCACGCCACTTGTTTTTTTAAAAAATTTGTGCTTTGTTTAGTCTCACACTGCCGGTAGGTTTGAAGCTTTTGGGTTTAAATATAGAATTTCATAATAAATCTTTGAAATTAGGTGGGCTTGTGGGCTTGCAGGCTGCCGGGTTTATCTTTAATTCTATGAACAGGCGGGTTTGCAGGCTGGTTTTAAATCTGAGCTTTTAGCGAGCCTTTTTTATGTTATCTACCTAACTTTAAGATCCACTAGTAGTAGGTTTAGGACCTCTAGTAAAATGTGAAGAAAGAGGGTTGATTTGATCCAACGGTTCATGATCAAAACTCTGAAATCCGACGGTCACCTAATTTCCTTCCAATTTCGAATTCATGCTATTTTTTTTTACAGACTCAGTATATATCTATTATAATATGGTATATATATATATATATATATATATATATATATATATATATATATATATATATATATATACTGTTGTTTATTAAAAATACTGTTTATACTTTAGAAATGTTTTATTTGTAATTTTAAATTGTTTTTGCAAAAAAAATCTCTCCTCCGCCCGCCTCCGCCCGCTCCACCGTTCCGCCCCCTCCCTCCGCCATGCTTCCGCGATACCACCGTCGGCGGCATGCTGGAGCGTCTCCGGGACCGACAACCCTAAAAATGCGACGGAGCTTGTCGGGGTGCGCCGGGGAAGGAACGATCTTGGAGGGGCTCGCCGGGGCTGGAACGCTGTCGGCTGGAACGAGCTCGTCGGGGGCTGGAACGAGCTTGTCGGGGCTCGCCCTGCCTCCGCCGCCGGTCCGCCCTGCCTTCGCCTGCTCGGAGTAGTCCGTCGGCGGTGGACTGCGGGCAGTCCGCCGCCGGCAGCGGGAACCCAATATTACATTGTGCGGGAACGAGAGGGCGACACATCAAAATTCGCGGCGACGGGAAGATTTTCTCCAATTTTTTTTCTCAAAACGCCACAAACCGGAGCTTCATGCGAGGGTTTTGGCCCGCGAGATTTTTGTTCCTGTAATGAAACGCGGTGGATCCAAACTCGTAGCGGAAAAACAAATGGAGATGGTACTGACTTCTCCGTTTCTTCAAAACGGGCCTGATGAGAAAGTTAAAACAAATGAACCAGTGGTCTGTGCAGTTTGCTCAATCAGACCGCTCAACTCCACTTTACCCATACTTCAACAATTTCAACATTAAAGATGATGCATGTGACTATTGGGTGGGGGGTGGGAGTCTGTTTATTTAATATTTAATATTATGATACAAAATTATATAAATAAAAACTAAATAAATTCTCTAGAGCGGGCGAAAGTGTCTTCTCTAAGATACTAGCTTCTTTGCACTGGTGTAGCCCATATAAAATGCTCGTATTATATTACGAGCATCTTCGCACGGGCTACGCCCGTGCTCAATGCTCTTGGGCGGCCTTCGACCGCATCCAAGCGGGGTTGTTGCGACTTTGCACGTGCTTTGCCAGAGTCTCAGTGGCCGTCACTCGTGTTTGAAACACTGGCTGCCTTAGAGCACCGATGAGGGGCTCACCCCGTGTGAAGATGGTCATATTGAACATATGTAGCATTTTTTCTGTAAGTCATGTACAAATATCATGAGTATACAGTTGAAGATTATAACAATGTTCATATTATTATTAGGTTATGTTTTGTACAACAGACAACACATAGATGATGGCAGGAAATTCTATATATGAAAAACATACGGCACACTGATTATCAAAGGCGTTGTTATATATATGTAAACAACAGAGAAAGTTCACTGTGATTGGCGATCGAATTATCTGACAGTTGAATCTCTGTTACTAAACTCATGTAACTAAGTAGTGTGCACGCAGAAGTGCAAGTGTAGTTGGAAGATATCATAAGGTCAAACAGTGTTTGATGACATATCTTCTTCAGTGGCCCTGCGAGACTCTGCATTGAAGGAAGATGTAAATTTATATTAGTGATTACCAAATGCTTAATGAGTTACGGTAGTACAATTTGTTATGTAATGAAGATTATTTGGTATGTTGTACCTTCTAATCATTGTGAAAACGTAGTTTCATTCTTCCTGTGCTGTTAGAGCTGCTGGCACAGGTGGGATACGTAAGCGAAAACCTGGAATCTTAGTTCGTGGACCATCTGACCACCTGGCTGTGGTTGGCGCGCAAATCTCATCATAGTAATTATAATCAGAGTCAATCGTACTGTTGTTGCTGACAGGGGTAGCTGCGAAGCAAATTTGAAAGTTTATTTTTCAAGGTTGTATGATAATACGTAAGTAGATATGTAGACTATCAATGACTTACTGGGTTGAGCGGTGGAATTATTATTCTGTACTTCTAGCGGTTGATATGATGAGTGCTCATTTGACATCTGCATATTGTCCCCATTCATAAAAAAATAATCGATGTATGCCAAATCAGGGAGTATTTGATAACATATATGTATTATTATCATAATATTGTTATGGTGTATAACAGAAGCGTATTATACAGAAAGGCACGGCAAATGCATGTTCTATTTTACAAATGTTCAATTTGTTATTAACTGCCAAGCAGAATATGAGGCGTTGCAGTGGATTTGTTAGAGAGAAAATATAATATTTTTCAGTGATGATATATGTTTGCATATGAACAATTTAAGGTCAAAGTCATACATGTAGAAGTTAAGACATATTCTATAATATAATATATCAGTTTATACAGATATATCTAGCAAGATAACATTTGAATATTAAAGAAATAATAAAGAGCGCAGTAAGATGATGAGCAAAGGTAGTAACGGCAAATTTCATACGTAAGAGTAGTGAAACAGTGGTAGTGTACTCGAGCTTGTTGTTTGTGAAATGGAGGGATTTCTTGCGCTGCGTGTTTGACGAAGACGTTGTAACGAACATTGCAAATTATTATATATAAAAAAGAACTATATTTATGTGTACATAAATTATAAAAAAACAAATCTTTATATTGCCATCTACAAATATATATCTCTAAACGACTAAACCGAAAGTATATATACATTATAAATATTATAATCTCTGTCAGCCCGTTGTCATCTATATATTTCATATGTATATCAGAGTATTTGTGTATGCATATGTTTATTATATCATTTATACTTCGTTATCTTTGTTACGCTATTCAATCACGCTTTACTCTCTCTCTCTCTTCGCACGTCACTATTGTTAATTTGTCTTCTATATCCACTATTTTAATGTACAGCACTTTGTTTTGCCATCATTCTAATATGGACATGGACTAAAAAGGTATACGTACATAATTTATATAGCGTTTGTGATGAGGAGTAATAGTGTACAGCGGGTGGGTTTGTGGGACGGCCGGGCTCGCTCTCTTTGTAATTTATATTGAAAGCTTGGGATGATATATATGTATATCGTGCCGGTGGATTGGTTTTACATACCATAATTTTTAACATCTTTTTACAACACATGTAATAGATTTGGGAGACTTATAAAAAATGAAGGGAGTGCGGATATTTCACGAAATTGTTGTCGAATAATGAATTCAAATTAGAAGTCTGAAAGTATTTCAGTGAGTTTTGAATTTATACGTTCCATATAGGCGTTATAGTGGTTGAAATAACACTGCAATCATATATCATATTATTACCAAACATTAATATACGTATACGAAAAGTAAGAAATGATATTTGTATTATATGTCTCTGTCTATATGAGTTATTATGCAAAAATTGTATAAGTAGAAGGTACGTAATACGTAATTATTTCTAATTCATATTTGCATTCATATGACGTTCATAGAAATAGAATGAGTACACCTCTCTGAGTAATTGTAAAAAAGAGTTACTTTCAACTGCGTACCAAGAGCAGATCACATAGCTTTGTTGCAACAGAATTTGTTGTATGTAATTGTAGTTCAATACGTTGCATGAGACTGTGTAGCAAAGAAAATATATTAATTGACAACAATGTTTATATACTACAAAGCAGAAAAAACAATTGGAGATGACGGAAACAAATGTACCTGTACAATGACTTTGGACAGTAGTTCTTTGAAAACAACATTTTTTGTATAAGTACCTAACTGTTTTACTATAGAACCATCTTTTACTAAAACTTTGGTACTTGTCGCATTGACTCCTCTTGATAAAGCCACATAAAGCTGACCATGAGTGAAAACAGGAGAGAACAAGTACAGACCAATCTGCTTAATTGTTTGTCCTTGAGATTTGTTTATCGTAATTGCAAAACTTAAACGAATTGGAAACTGCTTTCGTGTTAATTCAAAAGGCATATTGAAATCTCCCGCATGTTTCAGTGGTATGCGGGGAAGGAACATTGACTTTCCTTTATGTTGTCCACTGAGTATTTTGGCTTCCATAATATTTTTTGAGAAATGACGGCAAAGAAGACGTGAACCATTGCATAAGCCGATTCGTGGATTTAAATTGCGCAATAGCATGATGAGGGCGCCTATTTTCAAAGATAGTTTATGTGGTGCTAGAGTGTCTGGTGATATGCTATTCAAAAATTCTGTGGGTATAAATTCAATCTGTCATCATCAACTGAATCAAAAGAATAGTATGTAATTTCATGTCCATGGAGTAATTTGAGGCACTTCTCATTTAACATAGAAACATCCTCATTTAATGGAGTGAGCAATGCTCTGTCTTCCCAATAAGCAAAGTCAGTAGCTGCGGACGTAATATCAGAGAATACACTGTTGGTCAATACAGTGAGTGAATGTTCTCCTTCCCATGGAATAATCATTGACATCGGAAGCTGAATCATATCATTATCATATGTTTGTTCGTCACCATTTCCGATCCGAAGCAGGAATTCTGAGAACTGCTGATCATCAAGAGCACGCATATTTTCAGATAATGAAATTAACTGTACAGTTGACCATAAAGGTGAGGTAACTATGCTGGAATTGATAGTTTGGAACTTTGTGTCATTCACAACAACTGGTGGAATTTGACGAAAATCTCCTCCCATAATGATAACTTTACCACCGAAAGGTTGTGTGGTGTTTAGAACATCTCGAAATGATCTATCAATAGCTTCAAATACATGTTTGTGTGACATTGGAGCCTCATCCCATAGAATAACTGAGCAATGTTGTATCAGTTTATGCATCTCAGACTGTTTGCCAAATTTACAAAATGAACCAGCTTCCACAGGAATTGGAATTTTAAATCGTAAATGTGCTGTAGTGCCACCTGGAAGAAGAGTTGCAGCAATTCCTGATGATGCAGTTGCAAGCACAATATGACCATTTGACGTAAATGAGCAAGTAACACTTTATATAGGAAAGTTTTTTCACTGCCTCCAGGACCATCTATGAAGAAAATACCTCCATTACGATGTCTAACAGCTTCCATAACAGTATGAAAAGCATAACATTGATCAGGATTTAACAATGACACGGAGTTTAAATCCGTATATGAGATGGGTATCGACAGTTCATCTTCAACTAAGCTCGATACGTTGTTAAGATTTTGGAACACTGGGGAAATTTGAGGAATATCAAACTGTGTAATACTCTTGCTATGTTGCTGGAGAGTATAATCTATTTCATGAAGAAGTTTGTTCATGACATATATATCATTCATCAAAGCAGCGGAGACGTAATCTTCAGACATCGCAGTATAGTTATCATTCCATAATTGTCTAACTTCAGTTGGGTTGCAGTATAACAAAATTGTTGTGAATAAATTCCGTAATGCTTGCGGTAGCTGAAATTCTCGTGCTTCACGCATACAGTTATGTAGGTTGTTGTCATGTTCGAGCAGACCATAATGTTCAGCAGCTTCTTTAAACGTCGAGTACATAATGTTATTGACTGTGAGCAGATGTTCAAAGGATTTTGGAGCTCGAATATGATACAACAAAATTCGTAAATAAAATCTTTCACCTTCAGAAGGATGTACTGAGTACATTCGACCAATAACTTTCTGACGCCGTCTTCGTTGACTCCAAGTTTTGGATGTCTGATTCCAGGTGTAATGTTTTGGAAACTCCGTATACAGATACCTGTGATGTTCTTGTTCTGTGGCGTAAACACGGAAAAATTCAGTCAACATTATGCGAGAATTTCGTTCATTTGCTAGAAGATTCTCAACTAAATCAGTGGTGCGAAAATGCACGTGATGCTTATTCGGCAAATGAATTTGTAAACGGATAACTGATGGATATGTTTGGTACATCGAGAACTTGAATATCTTCCAAAATGCTTCTTGTGACATATCCATCGACCATTTACATATTGAGCAAGTTCATTATGATCTGAAAAGGTTGAACTTGAAATGCAACTGAATCAGGACCTTTATGGATGTATTTATATAGATATTTTATACTTTTGATACTACTGCATATTTCTACATTAATATGACAATCATATTTCAGCAGAAGCCATGGGTTATATGGAACAATCCATCGATTGTCAATAGCAAAATCTTCTGCACGCCGAAGTATAAATGATCTTCCATTATTACGGCGCTTGTATATTGGGTAGGAGTCTGATCCTTGCAAAGTTGTCTCAGCAAAATTTTTTGGATAACCTTTTTTACAAACACCATGTTTCATGCATGGTGCATGAGAATTTACAGGTGCACATGGTCCATGAATCATATGACGCACAACTGCATTATACAATTCGGGTTCATGCTCAATATGAGGAATCTCTGCTCGAACAATCTTATCATAATCATCTGGAGTGTTCACTTTATCACGCGCATCAAATATAACCAGCATATGAACGTGCGGTAAACCTCTTTTTTGGAATTCTATTACGTGAACATGGCTAACTGTTCTGCCCAAAACGTTTTTGTGGAAAATATCTTTTTTTAATTTCTCATATTTAGCATGAAATATTCGAGATACTACATCTGGACGGTCTTGCGGTGTTTGTCCAGCATAGAGCGCATCAGTGATTTCTTGCCAAGAAGTGTTGCATGTCATTGTTAGGAATATATCGGGTCTACCGTAATGTTGAACAACGGCCATTGCGTCTTGATAACGCTGGTACATGTCGCGAGAACTTCCAACAAAATATGATGGCAATATGACGCGTTGACCAATATTTGCTGTAATATGAGCACATTGTGTAAATGTATCAGATTAAACAGAATCAACATGAGAATCATATCAGAATAAAATAAAATGTGTAGCAACCTGCACTATGTTCTCCGGCATTGAGACAGTCTTGTAAGCCGCTGTACAGTTCAGAGCGGATGGTTTTTTGGTTATTTTTTCCAACGAAGTTTTTGAGTTTCAATTTTAATGTAGTTATCAACAACGTATTGCTGCAGTAGACGACATCCATGTAACGGTAATGATAAAGGTCTGACGATCCTACAGTAAAAGCATTATGAGGTCAAATATCATAACAGCAAAGCAGCATTTGTGGGCACAATGATATGTATTTACATATAACCTGAAGTATGTACGAATAGTAGTCGCAACAGCTAACATGCAAATTATTCAAGCCTTTGTACTCAGCTAACCAACCGTATGTACCATATGGAAGGAGCAACGGATATTGAAGTGGGTCATAGTAACCAGCATATTCTTGAACATTAACCAGCTGACCTTCAATTGTTTCAACAATGATATGTCGTTCATTTGACTCGCAGTATTCTTCCGAACCAACAATTATAGCAGCTACCTGCGATGCAGATGGTAATGTATATTGTGGGCCGAAAGCAGGCGTGTCCTTTATCATAAGTCTGCATCTGTTTATATCCTCATGTTGAGAAATATGTCTGAACATTAATACGAAGGGATTATATGTATCCAAAATGTCTTTTATTTTCTCAAGCAATGCACGGTCTAGCTCGGTATTTTCTTGCAAACGATAATCTATCTCATGTTCAGTATCATATATATATAGCTGAATGTACCTAGGACGTGAGTTTGCAGCAGGCAAAAGAGAACCAATTCGGTGATATATTGATCCATGAGCGCGAAATGTGTATACTGCATGTTGATCAGCTGCCAAAGACGCATCTAAAAGCACGCCCATCGAAGTGAAAGAGAAAACATGGTTATATGATCGAATATATCTTCGGAAGTGACGGCTTTCAGCAGAGTTACTAATGAATAAACTATAAAGCTCTGGTGGAACAGGTATAGCTGGAATTTGAATCCTTCCATTGTTGCAACACATCGTTTGTGTTTCACCATCGAATAATTTAGCATTGCAATATTTACAGAAGTGAGGAAGTGATAGTTGTAAGTATACAATTTGGTTCGTTGTATTACAAATGCGTGCAACATTGTGGTTTCGAAGACGTCGCGGCCTCACAGGAGCAGTAACATCAGAGGAACTTTCATTTGTGTCCTCATGTTGTGAATTCAGTGGCGGTGAATTTTCTGTAAGAGAAATAGTATTCTCATAGTATTAAATATATACAGTAATAGCAAAATTTGCGTGTCACATATGTCGATACTACAGTAGTAGAAAAGTTACCATGTGGACGCATGTGACGAACGAAATTTTCTTGTAGTAAATGACTTGCATGTTGTTCTATGTTTCCAGTTGCTGTCGTCGGAACAGGTAGATGTGACGATGTTTGAGCAGTAGTAGGTGTAGTAATATGCTCAGCTGAGTGGGAGGGCACGATTAAGAGGTTGTACGCAGACAGGGGTGCACTGCATGGTTGCACTGTCGATGATTCTCCAAGTTGAGGGCGTCGGTCAGCATGAAGCGATGAATAACATGGTATTGATGTCAATGAATATCTATGTACAACACCGTTATCTGTATTTGTAACTTTGAAATACAAAAACATATCGATGTTACAGAATGTAAATGTATTTATGAGCATATTATAACGACGATATACAGAATGTAATTGTTACCCCAAGTCATGTTTGCATGTGAAGCATTGCTGTGCAAAGCTGGGTGATGTGTACTTCTTTGACTTAGCGATGCAGAAGTGCAGTGGACCGTGGATGACTGCTGTGGCAATATGGAACATTGACGGGGTAATTGATGGCGCCGTCTTTGAGCAGCAGCACGTCTCATCGCGCGTTCATGTGCTCTTTGTGTTTCTGTCATATGTGAACGTCTTGCCCTTTGGTAAGAACGGTTGTGTGCTCGTTGAGACGCACGTTGTTCGGTAGACATCAGAGATCTTCTTCTCTGTGAACGTTCTCGATTGGAAGCTCGTTCAGCAGCACGTTCTGATTCTGTCATATGCGCATTCCGTAATGATGTGTCTGAGTAGTTATACAGTTCATGTAATCCACCTTCTTCAATGTGAATAGAGACACTGAGTATGACCATGACGTTGAAGTTGGTGAGCGGGCATAGAGAGAGCTTCAGCACAAACATCAGATTGAGCAGATGCATGTACGTCCACTATGTTGTCGTTGCATTCCATATCTATAAATGTGTACATGCAAATTTTAGGAGTGCAATCATTAGTAAACGCATCACAGTGTGACATAAGTACATTGTACTATGATTAAGAATCAACGTATATTATGTGAAATTCAATACGTTGAGGTAATATTTTTTTACATATTGTTTATATGAAAAGTCTGTACGTTTGTACAACTGAGATGACAAATGGTGTATTTGCCTAATCAGGTAATGATTATAGTATAAAAAACGTGTTTATGATGTTCTATGTACGTATCATAAGAGTACAGAAATTAGTGTGAGTACATAAAATTAAAATCATTACTGTGAAATATGATGTAATACGATGAAACGTGGATCGGACATGTAAATAAAAGGAACATAACATAAAGTGTACATATGAGTTAAGAAATAGTATAACAAATATGCAACAAATATGTATATGAGTTTGTCTCAATTTAATATTTACTTTTAATACGGTAGGTCAACAGGCAGATGCGATATATTTTAGGTAGGTCTACACTGCTAAGTATTCACAGAGAATGTGCGAGATTTCTGGCAGTCATTAAGTAGGAGCAGTGGAGGAGGTAAAAGAGCAGGGGTGAGGCAATAAATGAGAGTACAAATGAGGAAAGCGTGCAAGTTCGAAATTGCTGTATATGTGTGTTTACGTATTGAAGCAACATACTATTATTACCTATGAGGTTCTATGTAGGAGATATGGGAATCGGGAGCGGCGCATGAGATTTGCGTTAGTAACTGTCACGTGGCAAATATACTAATGATGTAGGAATGTACTCATCATTGTGACGCTGAGAAAAGTGAAAACAGTGTTCATGTTTGTACTCTATGTGGAGTGGAGAGAGTAATTATGATTTTTTTTCCGGCAATTTTAATCAGAGATGTATTTATTTTTCCAAAGAGGATCACCACTGAACGTGCCTTGTCCCACGTAGCATTGAAAGCAGACCCTCATGAAATGAAGGTTTTTTAGAGGACATCATGATGTGAAATGAGACAGTTCTTCGCGTTCATACAATTGAGGTTGCAATCTTTGTATCGTGGTACATGTACTTATTGTAAAAGCTGAGGATAGTGAGCACAGATGATTCATTTTCTGTCCGCAATGTTAACATGCCCAAAGAAGTGAAATGTATATGGCTTTCAAAGATGTCTGTATTAACCATGAGTAAACGCATACATTTTTCGATATTTACAACTATAAACTTCTATATATTATGATTAACAAAACACAATATCAACTCTGATGGAGATGCTACACAGAAGAGGTGAGGTAGTTGGCTAAGGCTTCCCGTGAAAGAATTCAGGTCTAACATCAAATAGTGCCAGCTCACGAACAGAGATCTTATGCCCGTCAATGATGTGGTTGGACATAGTTATCGCAGCTTGCCTCATAGTTTTCTCATCAGTAAAAATGACCTCACCCGTGCCAACTGACTGTCCCTTTGTGTCCACGTCAGCCTTCAACAGTAAAAATATGTAGTAGTATTGATTTATGAAACGAAGATGTAAGTATATAATGCATGATCAAAGTTGTAGTTTCGTACAGTGGCATGAAGAAATCCCGGCAGCAATTCGAATTCGGACTTTAACACTTCAGTAGTTGTGCAAAGGTTAAGGTTCCAATTAAAAGGGCGAAGTAGTAGTAATCGCGCATCTCGGGTGGCACATCGCCGGTGTACTCGAGCTCATTGTTCATGAACAGAACATTATTCTTCTGCGGCATGGCTGACGAAGATGCTGACCCAAACATCTCAATTTTTTCGTTGAAGTCAAAGTGCGTATCAGGGACGAAACACCTGGCTACGAAGAATGGTAACGTGTAATGTGTAATAACATTCAATTACTGTCAGTGTAGAACACACTCTTACGCACATGTGAATATGGGTTATTTTTTTACTCTTGTGAGCTGTGGAAGATGAACCAGTATGAATGTGAGTGTGGTTTACATGCAATGAAAATTCCACTGTACAGGTTGATGAAAGTGCAGTGAAATAGGAAATGCACACGGAAATTTATACGTAAATGAAAAGCAGAGCGCATATCAGAAATAACAGGAAAATTTTGGCTCAATGGAAACAAAATCTGTGTTCATATCAGGTTATGATTGCGGATTTATGATTTCCAATTTAGAAGTCGTAACTGCTTTGAAACTTCGGAATGCAGTGTTTGCATAGTTGCAGCCATGAGAAGAGGTGGAGTAAAGTAGTGCATGATTTAAAGAGCAGATGTGTTTGAGAACATGCGGAAGAAACCAAAAAAATGAAATTGTACTAAAGGAGCTATTTAAAATAGAAGATGGACTGGTAGGTTGTAAAAGCA
Organism: Platanthera guangdongensis; assembly: GCA_039583875.1. NCBI lineage: Eukaryota > Viridiplantae > Streptophyta > Magnoliopsida > Asparagales > Orchidaceae > Platanthera > Platanthera guangdongensis. The sequence continues at coordinate 18,614,411 of CM077166.1, read as the reverse complement.
GGAAGCTAAAACAACAGTAGCCCGAGAGGCCTCTATCGTCGAAGATGTGATATTGAGGAGTCGATGTTGAGGTTTTGTGGTCGAGGAAGTTGGTTAGCGGGTTGATTGGGAGTGCAACATCAACTATTCCCGAGAAAAAAACATTTTCAAATCTCGCAACTGTGTCTCGTTCAAAAAAGAGCAAGCAAATTTGTCAATTTTGACTGGATTGTGCAAGCAACACTGAAACGACAAATTGTTCAAAGGGAGAAACTTGAAATTGGGGTTCGACTCTGAAGTTGATGTCTTGGAACTAAAAATAGATCAATGTCGTGCATTATCGGGACGTTCGTCGCCGGAGCGACGGTCAGTGTTGCACGATCCATGGCTAATGAGGTATAAGCAGACTAAGGAACTTGTGGCGTGCAAAAATTGAGAGAGTGGAGAATGTTCTTTCACTGATTTTTTTGTGGAGCTTAGCAGCTTATTCCGGATCTTCTGTTGAACTTTTTTCGCGCTGTAGGTAGATTGAATCTCATATAGAAAGATTGGATTACGTCAGCAGAAACATAATGAGTAGAAGGAATTACCAGAGGACAACCCGCCTCCAAGAGTATGGATCAACTTGGTTCTTCATTAGAAGACGCAATTACTGGGCGAAGCTTGCTCGTCCTGACACCGTGGCGGAGCCAAGGGCATGAGTCGCACATCCACCCCGCCTATCCTCACTGGCCTGGAAGGATTGTACTCATACCTTTTCCCAGTCTCATCTACAGTTCTCTATTGTCGGCGCACTTTCAGTTTCATGTTTCTGGGGATTTGAACTGAGGTTATGGGAATTTTGATTTGTGAAATCATCATGATTGATGTGTATGGTTATTTAAGGGCGAAATTGCAGGAGTAATTTTTTTGAAGCTCACTTTATTGGTTGGAAAAGTTTCGGTTTTTTGGCGTAAGTAGCAAACGCTGCGTGTTTATTTGTAATGGTCGGAGTTCAGAGGAGTATACGTTCTGTTTAGGACAGGTGTGGCAGTCAGAGAAGTTCTATTTTCATCGTCACATGCTAAACATTAACTCCCCCTACATTTGTTTAGAAAAAATCAAATGAGGTTTTCGTGTGTTCATAATTTTTTCCTGGAGGCTAATTTAAAAGTAGGACAAATTCAAAAACTTCTGAACAATGTAATTAAAGATCTTTAAGGTTGACTCTTAAGTCCACACGAAGGGAGGAAGTTGTCACCTTGATTTAGCGGCTTAAGAACTGAAGGAGTGATCGCAAGGGAAGCAGCAGGGCAGTGACTTCAGAGTGAGAGGATTTCCAATCTGCCATTTAGTACATACAGGAGCAGTCAAATAATTGAAAGACGATCCACTGAATGGGAATTTTGAAGTGCATGCGATGTGAGAAAATGTATAAGTTACGAAGACATTGTAATAACTGTACAGTGCATTGCAAATTTCAAATCAGTCAGTGGTAATGTTGTACCAATTAGCACCCGAGCTTCTTGAAGATGTTTTGATCTAATATTATTCGACAGTGAAATTTCAAATCATGTTGATTTTATTTTGTAAGCAGTACGTTTTTGACATGTAAATGTTCTTCCTAAGGGGAAGCATACAGTTTGTCGTGAGAAACATAACCGCCTTTACAATGTGACCAAAGTTGTGTAGAGTTCACCCAATCATTTATGAAATTAGAGACCATGGACTGTTCGTAGTAAATGGCACAACGTTTCCGTCCGCTCTATCTTTGAGCTAGTATTTATTAATTGTAATAAAGTCAACCGGGGAAGTAAATATTATAAGCCTTTGATGAATTGGTGCGTTGGCAAACCTTCACAGAAGGAACATGATGTTTATAACAACAGTTTGTTAAAAGATTGAATGCAGGTTGAGTTAGCGATTACTATAGTCAACACATATACGGAGAGTATATATTGTAATTATAGCAGATTATAATGAGAGGAATGAGCAGTTCTTGTTAGCGGTAAACTAATATATGCTTGAATGTTGAGTACGTGAGACATTTCCACCATAAAACACCGTACAGCAATGTATCCAAAAATGACATTATTTCCAGTGTTTTTCTGATAGCTCAAATAATATGCTTGAATGTTGAGTACGTGAGACTATTCCACCATAAAAAAAACACCGTACAGCAATGTATCCAAAAATGACATTAATTTCCAGTGTTTTTCTGATAGCTCATAGAAGAAATTGTAAGACTATCTGTAGGCATGAACCGGGAGGAGCAAAACAATTCTGTACACAAAAGCAGAGAAGAAGTAGAGAATTACCTAGCTGTGGTGGCGCGGTGGGGAACAGCAGGTGTGGCGCTGATGCGAAGGAAGGGCTTTTTCAAATGTGAGGGAGAGCTGCGAACCTGCACGTAGGCGAAACCGGGGAAGGCTGAAATCAGTGCGTGCTATACGGAATCGAGAATAAAGGTTCGAAATCGGGAGGAGCATAAACAGCAGATGCGGTGCGTACCTCCCGGACGTGCGGATGGACTGAACGCCTCCCTGAAAGACAGTGTGCCTGTTGGTCGGGTGAGGGCAGAAGCGACGGAAATGGCGGAGGAAAGAGAGAACGAGTGAGAAGAAATGCGAAGGTTGGGGAAATATACCCGTGGGAACAGCGGCAGCATATGCGGCGGGGGCGGCACGCGGCGCGGGCGGCATGCGTCGGGGACGGCACGCGGCGGGGTCGGACGCGTCGGGGGCGGCACGCGGCAGGGATGCGACGGCGCGCGAATGTAGGGAGGGTGGGCAGCGATTTCGGCCGCCATAGCCGCGTGGACGGAGCATGCGACAGCGGGGGAGGGTTTTAAAACGCGATGTCGTCGTGACCGAAGCAGGGGAGAAGCGGTGGGAGGGCTGGATCGTCATTTTCCCGTGACCGACGTCTCTACCTAAAAGCCTTATTAATAAGATATACAAGCAGTCGTGCACGGGGACCCCGTGCGGGCAACTTTCTTCGTGGTCATATTTGTCAAGAGTGCGACATTTTTCGAGGGGGCGACATTTGCTTGAGGGCATTGGCAACATTGGTTTGTGGGTGCGCATTTGTCGAGGGGCGACATTTATCGTGGGGGCGACATTTAATCTTGGGGCGACATTTGTCATGGGAGCGCATTTGTTCTCAAAATCTACCGTCCTGTCGAACAGGGTGGTTAAATCAGACTGAATCATTTTTTTCGTCTTCAAAGTGGGTGATCTTCGACAACATCTGTAAGAAGAGTTCTCAAGTATAAGCAGAATACTAAAAAGACCACCCAAGATCCAGCCCAAACAAATAAAAAGAAGGGGAGAGCTCTTGGGTGGGTCTTCGGACGCATCTAGGCGGGCTTCGCCTGCCTCCGCACTGGGCTTTGCCCGTGCTATATGTGTCGTTGCGGGCTATGCCCGCAACATATACATATGAGTACTCAAAAGACTGTAAAAAAATCTAAATCACGATTAATATTTTTTTTTTTGTAAAAAACATACATTTTCACATACAAAACGTAATTTTTGTCTCTCCTCTCTAAATATAAAAAAATGAAAAATGACTAAAAAGCAAACAAATGAAAGAAGAGTTGATTATATGAGGGGTGTTTAGGGAATAAATGTTACACATTGTGAGGTATTTTGTGTTGAAGCCAAAATTGACCTCTGTGGATTTCGGGGTCCCTGAAAGGGGTGACCTCACACCTACTACACTCGAGAGAACGTCACGGACCGGAAACTTAGGAGACTACGAACAGACCCTCGGCTCTAGCACGGAGGTCCCACCTCACACCCGGAAGGCTACCTGAGCTCTTCCCTCCCTTACCAAGGGCTAGGCTGGGCGCCTTGGAGAGCTCTCTCTACTCTACCAAGAGGAAGCTAAGGGAGGAGGAAGCTAAGAAAAGGATCCTCTCCAAGGCACCCAAGGGGGTCTATTATAGTTTTTCCAAGTCCTGGGGGTAAAATGACCAAAATACCCCTACGGCCAAAAGGCCTCGGCCCAATAGAAAACATCCACGCCGGGGTAAAGAGGGAATTCCCCCCGAGGGCAGAAGGTAAAACTGCAGGGGGGGCAAGGGCGAGATCCCGGCCCCCGGCCGGTCCTCGCCCCACCAGGCCGCCAGGCTAGCGGGGCAGGGGGCGAGACCCCGGCCCCCGGCCGTCTCCGCCCCGCCAGGCCGCCAGGCTAGAAGGAGCAGGGGCGAGACCCCGGCCCCCGGCCGGTCCTCGCCCCGCCAGGGCCGCCAGGCTAGAAGGAGCAGGGGCGAGACCCCAGCCCCCGGCCGGTTCTCCCCCACCAGGCCGCCAGGGCTAGAAGGGGCAAGGGGCGAGACCCCGGCCCCCCGGCCGGTCTCGCCCCACCAGGCCGCCAGGCTAGAAGGGGCAGGGGCGAGACCCCGGCCCCCGGCCGGTCTCGCCCCCCACCAGGCCCGCCAGGCTAGAAGGAGCAGGGGCGAGACCGGCCCCCGACCGGTCTCGCCCCGCCAGGGGCCGCCAGGCTAGAAGGAGGCAGGGGGCGAGACCCCGCCCCCGGCCGGTCTCCTCCCCCCACTAGGCCGCCAGGCTAGAAGGGGCAGGGGCGAGACGCCGGCCCCCGTCCGATCTCGCCCCGCCAGGCCGCCAGGCTAGAAGGGGCAGGGGGCGAGACCCCGGCCCCCGGCCGGTCTCGCCCCCCCAGGCCGCCAGGCTAGAAGGGCAGGGCGAGACCCCGGCCCCCGGCCGGTCTCCGCCCCGCCAGGCCGCCAGGCTAGAAGGAGCAGGGGCGAGACCCCGGCCCCCGACCGGTCTCGCCCCGCCAGGCCGCCAGGCTGAAGGAGCAGGGGGAGACCCCGCCCCCGCCCCGGTCTCACCCCCCCAGGCCGCCAGGCTAGAAGGGGCAGGGGCGAGACGCCGCCCCCGGCCGGTCCTCTGCCCTGCCAGGCCGCCAGGCTAGAAGGAGCAGGGGCGAGACCCCGGCCCCCCGCCGGTCCTCGCCCCGCCAGGCCGCCAGGCTAGAAGGAGCAGGGGCGAGACCCCGGCCCCCGGCCGGTCTCTCGCCCCACCAGGCCGCCAGGGCTAGAAGGGGCAGGGGGCGAGACCCCGGCCCCCGGCAACGGGTCCTCCTCGCCCCACCCAGGCCGCCAGCACCTATCGGGACGGTGGCTGGTGTTAGCCAACTTGTCGCACCCGCCCCCCAAAAAGGGCCACTTGGGGGAGGTGGATTTTTCCTCCCCCTACTAGTATGGTTCCAAGCTAGAGCCAAAATGGCCACCGAGAGTGCAAAATCTCCCAAAAGCTTAAAACTATACAAAGGCGAATACGAGGTTGTACACAATCCCCGCTCTTTTCGAGGTTGGCACAAACTCGAAAGAAATGTCAACCCAACGTATTCGCTGAGTGCAATTTCCTTGCGCGCCTCTCCGGGGAGTCAACCTGCCATGCCAGCTTATGGGGAGCCTGGGTGGCGAGACCCCCTCCAGTAACACAAACTGGGTTCCCACGAGAGATCAACCAGCCCTGTCAGCTAGTGAGAGCCTGACAGCGGAATCCATCTCGGAACTAAGGGACTTGGCTTCCACGAGAGATCAACCTGCCCTGCCAGATAGATAAGAGCCTGACAGCGGAATCCATCTTGGAGCTAAGGACCTTGGCTTCCTCGAGAGATCAACCTGCCCTGCCAGCTAGGTGAGAGCCTGACAGCGGAATCCATCCCGAGGTGAGACCTTCCCACCCTCCGAGAGATCAACCTGCCCTGCCAGCTAGGTGAGAGCCTGACAGCGGAATCCGTCTCGAGGTGAGCCCTTCCCACCCTCCGAGAGATCAACCTGCCCTGCCAGCTAGGTGAGAGCCTGGCAGCGGAATCCATCTCGAGGTGAGACCTTCCCACCCTCCGGAGATCAACAAACTGCCCTGCCAGCTAGGCGAGAGCCTGGCAGCGGAATCCATCCCGAGGTGAGACCTTCCCACCCTCCGAGAGATCAACCTGCCCTGCCAGCTAGGTGAGAGCCTGCAGCAGAATCCATCTCGAGGTGAGCCCTTCCCACCCTCCCGAGATCAACCTGCCCTGCCAGCTAGGTGAGAGCCTGGCAGCGGAATCCATCTCGAGGTGAGACCTTCCCACCCTCCGAGAGTCAACCTGCCCTGCCAGTTAGGTGAGAGCCTGGCAGCGGAATCCATCCGAGTGAGACCTCCCACCCTCCGAGAGATCAACCTGCCCTGCCAGCTAGGTGAGAGCCTGACAGCGGAATCCATCTCGAGGTGAGACCTTCCAACCCTCCGAGAGATCAACCTGCCCTGCCAGCTAGGCGAGAGCCTGGCAACGGAATCCATCCCGAGGTGAGACCTTCCCACCCTCCGAGAGATC
>CM077166.1:18524650-18607602 GCA_039583875.1 Platanthera guangdongensis | reverse complement strand
GGAAAATTCTGTGAAGAAATTTTTGCAAGTCTTTACTCGAGTAGTAGCTTATATACTCGAGTGAAATACTTAGTCATAACTCGAGTAAGTATATCTGTATTCGAGTAAGGGAATTAGCTCTCGAGTAGTCAAAATATAGCTCTCGAGTAGCCAAGTCAATGACTCGAGTAGATCATCTCTTACTCTCGGTTAACAGAATTTCCTCTCTGAAAATTTTATAAGTCATTTACTCGAGTAGTCATATTAGTACTTGAGTAGATTAATCCTTTGAGAGTTACAGAAGACAGGACTTCATGTTCTTTTACTTCACTCCAGTATTCAAGATCATGTACTCGAGTAGTCTATCTACTACTCGAGTAGTCCAAGTTTAATACTCGAGTGATATGTTTTTCATCCTTCAGAATTTTTCTAAGTCCATTACTCGAGTAATAATATTCATATACTCGAGTAGTTTGTCTCCTCTCGAGTAGTCCAGTTCCAGTACTCGAGTATCCCGATTTCGTCTCTCAGAAATTATTCTAAGTCTTTGACTCGAGTATTCATTCTACATCTCGAGTAGTTAATTTTTATTCTCTTGAGTAATGCCTCTTTTACTCGAGTAGTTGAACTCCACGTCTCGAGTAACTATATTAGCACTCGAGTAAGTCTTTGTGTACTCTAATAGTTACTCATTCTTTGTGGATTTTCTCCAAGTCTTCTACCGAGTAGTCTTCTTCTATTCTCTCGAGTAACCTTATTAAGTACTCGATTAGGTAATTGTTTACTTGAGTAATTCAGTCAGTCTTTTCCAGAAAATTGCTAAGTCCAGATTTGACGGGAATTTCAAATGTCGTGACGTGATTGGTCCATGTGTACGTCATTAAGGCTAATTATGACCGTTAGGGAGATATTATATAAGGTCTTGTCAAAACCGACTAACCCTAAGTGCTGTCAAGAATTATTCTAAGTTTCTGAATCTTATTCTCTCTGTCTAAAAACGGAAGCCGTCGCCGCCGATCTTCTTCGTGCAAGTTGCTAGGGCTTTCGATTCAAGAGATTCAGATCAAGAAGATTCACAGATCGAGATTGTTGTTCATCTCCTCATCTTCTCTTGATCGTGGAAGTCAAAGAATTTCAGATCTAGTTCTTCCCGAAGTTCTTCTTCAAACTATTCTGATAAAACCGCAAAGATCATAGGAAGACCTTGGCTGAATGTTTTCAGATCTGAGAATATCTGTTTGTATTTTCATTATTCTCAATTTAATTCTTGTAGGAGGTTTCTCTCCGAGTGTAGGAGCTTTTGCCTCCGAGTTATAGAAGTGTTTATCTTCTGAGTGTAGATCCGTTGTGGATCAAGATTGTACGAACTTTGTTCTGAGGCGTAGGATTGTTTTTCAATTTGAGATAGTGGAGTAGCCGAGTCTAGTGCTTTGCTAGATCGGTGAGGGAAAGTGGATGCACCCAAGGTTGAGAACCAATATAAATCTTTTGTCGCTGTGATTGCTTGGTTGATGATTGTGTGCATAGATCTCTAAAATTTTATTTAGCAAAAAGATGCACAACTCACCTATTCATCCCCCTCTAGGTGATTTAGGTTGACAACTGAACACTTTCAATTGGTATCAGATCCAGGTTGATCATTAAGAGGTTAACACTTTGATCAGATCTTCCTAATTGTCTTTTGATAATTTTCAAACATGGAAAAAGCTAAAGATTTTGTCAAGCTTCCATTGTGCACCAAGAATAACTTTCCATGTGGAAAAAAAGAATCAGATTTTTCATGAAAGCTGTGGATCCAATGATCTTCATGATCGTTGAAGAAGGTCCTTACATTCACATGATCGTCTCCACAATAGATCCTACAAAGAAAATTCTAAAGAAATTGATGGATCTAAACAAAGACGAGATTGCACTTGTGTCTTTAGATAAGAAGGCCAAGAATATTATAGCAAGTGCAGTCGATGACTCCATGTTGCAGAACTTGATCCACTACCAGTCTGCTAAGAAGATGTGGCAGTCCCTCGTCACTTTGATAGAAAACACAGAAGAAGTGCATGATGATAGAAGATCCATTCTGAATAAGAAATATGAAGCCTTCCGATAATGACACAAGGATACCATTGCTGACACTTTTGAGAACTTCTTCAAGATAGTCAACGGCATAAGGGTCTATGGCTGAGTCTGCACAAACAGAGAACTAAATGATAAGTTCTTGAGATCTCTAACCAAGGAATGAGGTAACAAGGTTTGTGTCATCCGGGAATTTGGAAATCTAGCTGAGACAGACCCACAGAATCTCTTCGAGAAGCTTATGTCATATGAGCTCCAACTTAATACAATAAAAGCTGAAGAAGAGAAGAGCAAGTCTGCATTCAAGGAGAAGTCTGTTGCTCTAAAGGTAGACACCTCAAGGAAGTCCAAGGTTGCCTCTCCTGCCCCAGCACAAGAAGTTAGTGAAGATAGAAACCTCAGAGCCAAGTACCTCCGACTCAGAGCTATCTGAAGGAGAGTTCTCTCTACTCTCACGTCAGTTCAAGAAATTCTAGAACAAAACGAAGCAATGGATAGGCAAGGATGCCTCCTACAGAAGATCACGACATGATGGTGATCGACACCGAAAAGGCTCAAGCAGCCATGACAAGTATGTTTTAAACCGAACAAACATATTTCTACCGAAATCGTTTGTTACTGTTGTAATAAGCTAGGTCATGTCATTGTTGACTGCCCCCACAAGAAGAAGGACGATGGAAAGAGAGAAGAAAAGAAGTCCTCATACAATAAGAAGAGGACAGAGAAGAGCCTGATAGCCAAGAAGGGAAAAACTCTCAGCGGCTCCAACTCATCTGAGTCGAGTGAAAAAGAAGAAGCCTACTTTGGGCTTATGGCTCAGACTGATGATGAACAAGAGCCTCAGTTCACTGGGAAGGTAAACTCTCACACTCCTCCTTCTGATTATGATGTTTCTGAGCATGATCATGAGGACAGCTCTTCTGACGATGAGTCTGAACTCATGGCACAGTACAAGGAGTTAATCATGGCCTACCACAAATGTCGACGAGTCGTGAAAACTCAAGCTAAAGAGATAAAGTCTCTGAAAGCTGAAGAGAGCACTCTAAGAGAGGAAGCCGCTAAGACCGACTTGCTAAGAGAAAACTTCAATGCTGCCATTGAAGAATATAATAAGGCTCTCGAGCACCTAGACCTTAAGGAGAAAATCATAAAAGAACTGGAAGCACAACTTGAAGCCGAAAAGAAACTTGTTGAAATTTTCTCGAAGCCGAATACTGTTCTTCCTTTTGTTGCTGAATTCTCAGCTAAGGCCAAGGGTGCTGGGCTAGGCCATGTCGAAGCTCCTAGTAAATCTTCTAGGAGAAATAAAGCTCATAGAAATAATAAGGCCGCCAAGAAGGCTGTGGCCAAAGAGAAGGGGAAAGCCCCTCAAGATCAGACTTCTTTTAAGAAGGTCATATTTCCAACAAATGAGTTTGATCTTGACTCATCATATGTTCACTTCGCTAGGCCTACTTATGTAGAGCCCAACTCCCGTTACCAAGGATGGACTCGCCCCAGAAAGTTTGGTGAGAGTGTCTTTAAGGCACCTTATGAAGAAGTCAATCTTCAGAGGTATGACCCTTTCAATCATGGTCATAACATCAAGAAAGCACCAAGGGTAAAGCCTATTGTGGAAAGGCCATTGAAGGAGAAGAAATCATGTGATTGTCATCACCATGAAGCTTCTTCCTTCAAGAATGTTGCCCATGCAAGACCACCATCTCAAAAGGTCAAGTACGAGAATCTAAGGCAAATATACAACAGGTTCGACTGTTGGTGTTGTGGCAAGACTGGTCACTTTGCCATTGACTGCTGGTTTAATCCGAGGAATTTTGCAACTCCTCATGTTAGCAATATGAGAAAGACTACTTATAATGCTAATACTCGTATGAGGAGTGTTCTAACACGAGACCAAGGACTCAAATGTGTTTGGGTTCCTAAGGAAAACTGATTTATAATTGCAAGTATGTCCAAAGGCTATCAAAACGACTATCTGGTATTTGGACAGTGGATGCTCTCGGCACATGACCAGGACAAGAAGCCTACTTCAGAACTATTCTCCAGTCGTGAACGGACCAAAAGTCATCTTCGGAGGTTCAGACCGAGAAATCACAAAAGGTTATGGTATGATCACTAACGGTAGTGTATCCTTCACAGATGTAGCTTATGTTGAAGGATTGGAACACAATCATATAAGCATAAGTCAACTCTGCGATAAAAGATATATAGTTGAATTTCATGTTGATAAGTGCTTGATAAAATCCGTTGACAATATAGAAACGATTCTATCCGGCACTCGAAGCAGAAATATATTTTGTTTAAATTTCATCTGTATAAACTCTTCTACACCAGTGTGTTTTTTAGTAAAAGATAGTGCGTCTCTTGGTGACCAATGACACAAGAGACAAACACATATTAATTTCAAAACCATTAATAAATTATTTTCACTGAATTTAGTACGTGATGCCCCAAATATCAGATATGTCAAAGATAGAACTTGTCACGCATGCGTAAAAGGCAAGCAAACAAGGGCTACCTTTAAAAGCGTTATTGGCAAAGATTCTAACAGATGTTTACATCTGCTTCATATGGACTTGTTCGGTCCACTGCAAGTTAGAAGTTTAGGAGGTAAGGATTATACGTTGGTAATTGTTGATGATTACTCATGCTTTGCATGGCTGTTCTTTCTGAAACACAAGTCAGATACCTTCGACATCTTTACTAATTTTGTCAGACAGGTTCAGAATGAATACAACTGTTCCGTAGTCAAAATCAGAAGTGACAATGGAACAGAGTTCAAGTCTGGGGTCATGACAGAATTCTGTGAAAGCTTGCACATCTTTCATGAGTTTTCCTCTCCTCGTACTCTACAACAGAATGGAGTGGCTGAGAGAAGGAATAGAACACTCATAGAGGCCTGCAGGAGTATGTTGAGTGATGCCTCACTTCCGAAATACTTCTGGGCTAAAGCCGTCAACACTGCATGTCACGTGCAAAATCGAGCACTCATAAACAAAAACCACGATAAGACACCATACGAACTTCTAAAGGGCAGGAAACCGACTGTCTTATATTTTAGAATTTTTGGTTGTAAGTGCTTCGTGCTTAATAATGACAAGTATCATACTATCAAGTTTAGCGAAAAGAGATTTGAAAGTATTTTTGTAGGATATATTAGCCATAGTAAGGCATACAGAATATTTAATAGAAAAACTTTGGTTATAGAAGAATCAATAAATGTTGTATTTGATGAGACGAGCTTGCTACAAGACAACTCTTCTAGTGTGTTCATTGAAAAAGCAGGTACAAAGTTGAAAGAACTTAACTTGGATGAATCAACTAAAGATAAAGGTGAAAAGTTTATCAAGATCACCACTCCAACCCCTATTGGAGAGGTTGATGATCAAGATGAAGAAATCATCCAAGTTGATGAAATCGCTCCGGTGATTGAAGATATTCCAGATGTAAGGACTCTAGAGCTCAGACATCTGAAGGATCACCCCATGGACCAGATCAAAGGAGATCCCTGGGATGGTGTCAAAACTCGTCGAGGTACAACTAACGAGAATTTATATTTGAGTTTTCTCTCATAAGTTGAACTAAAGAAGTTTGAGGAAGCAAACTCAGACGCATCTTGGATAATGGCGATGGAAGAAGAACTAAATCAGTTCAAGCGTTGCCAAGTATGGAAACTTGTTCCAAGACTCAAAGGTAAGAATGTCATTAGGACAAAATGGGTCTACAGGAACAAGATGGACGAGGATGGAACGATCATAAAGAACAATGTCAGACTCGTCGCCAAAGGATATCGTCAAGAAGAAGGAATCGACTTTGACCAGACGTACGCTCCAGTGGCAAGGTTGGAGGCAATCAGGTTATAGCATATGCTACTCTCAAGGGCTTCACTGTCTATCAGATGGACGTGAAGTCTGTCTTCCTTAATGGTGACATAAAGGAAGGGGTATATGTAGAACAACCTGCAGCTTTCGTTGATTCTAACTTTCCCGATTATGTTTACTTATTACATAAAGCTTTATATGATCTGAAACAAGCTCCTTGAGCTTGGTATGAGACGTTGTCTAGATTTCTTCTTGAGAACAAGTTCACAAGGGGATAAATAAGACATTATTTCATAGGGAAATAAAAGGCAAGATTTTGCTATTGCAAATCTATGTCGACGACATTATTTTTGGCTCTACTGACGACAACCTCTGCAAGAAGTTTTCAAAACTTATGCAAGAGAAGTTTGAAATGAGCAGTATAGGCAAGCTGAAGTATTTTTTAAGGCTTCAGGTAAAACAATCTGAAGATAGAATTTTTATCTCGCAGACCAAGTTCACTAAAAAGCTAATTAAGAAATTCAAAATGGAGAATGCAACCTCGATGAGTACTCCAATGGGTTCAGCTATGTCTCTGGACAAGGATGAGAAAGGGAAACCTTTTGATGAAACCAAGTACAGAAACATAATTGAATCATTGCTCTACCTTACTGCTAGTACACCTGACATAATGTTTTCAACATGTGTATGTGCTAGATTTCAGGTGAACTCTAAGGAATCTCACTACGCTATTGCAAAGCGGATTTTGAGATACCTTAAACGTACACCAAATCTTGGCTTATGGTACCCAAGAAATAATGATAGCGAGCTAATTGATTTTTCAGATGCAGATTTTGCAGGTAGCAAAAACGACAGGAAAAACACATTCGAGACTTGCTAATTCCTTGAAAGAAGGCTCATTTCCTGGAGTAATAAGAAGCAGAACTGTTTTCCAATCTCAATAGCTGAGTCAGAGTATATCTTTGCAGGCAGTTGCTGTGCACAGCTGCTATGGATAAACAATCAATTTGAAGACTACAACATGAAGTTTCAAAACATTCCATTTTTTTGCGACTCTTCCAGCGCAATTGCAATAGCCAACAACCCCGTCTCGCACAGCCGGACAAAGCACATAGAGTTGTGATACCACTTCATCCGGGAGCATGTGCAGCATGAGGATATAGATCTACAGTATATCTCTACAGACAGGCAGATTGCAGATATTTTCACGAAGCCGCTGGACGAGACCAAGTTCTCATTCTTCAAAACAGAAATTGGAATGCTCAACAAAGAAGATTAGAGAAGGTGGACTCACAAGAAGGCTCAGAGATCAATAATCAGTCAAAAGTTGAAATTTTCTAAGTTTCAGACATTATGACTCGAGTTAGATAAAGACTACTCGAGTAAGAAGTAAGGCACTCGAGTACCTCCTTGACCTACTCGAGTATTTCTACAGCCACTCGAGTAGTAGACAGACCCACTCGAGTACCAAAGCTTCACTTGAGTAATTCTATTTTCATTACTCGAGTACTTCCAAGATATCACTCGAGTACTTCTGCATTTCTCACTCAAGTACTTTTATATCTTCACTCGAGTACTATCATCCCTCTCGAGTATCAGGAACTCAAGTTTTCTCTCTTCGATTCAAACTTTTTTATTCGCAACCCGAGGCTTATGGCGCCAATTCCAAGGTATGTTTGCTTTATTTACTTCCTAATTATAGATAAATTAGGCTTATATAAATAGAAAAGTCCGGATTTTCACACGAATCAAAATTCTCTCTCTCGAGTAAGTCGAAAATGCTTCATCTTCCGCCGAAAGCTGCAGAGCCCGCGCCTTCTTCCCTGCACCACATTTTTCTCAAATCATCGATTCAGAACTTATTGCCGCAGGAATCGCCAATATATCAGATGATTTTCGCAACCTTCTAATTCTCCTCGACACCACCGGCCTCACATTCGTTTTTCAGCAGCCATGTAAGATTCTGTTTCCTGAAGTTGAAGAGTTTTTCAAGAATATCAACGTCAAGAGAAATAGGACAGTTCTCAAATCCAAAGTTAAAGGAATCAAGATCAAGCTAAACAAGACCTATGTTTCTACTCTTCTTCGACTGCCAGTCGTTGATAAAGAAGATGACCTAGGTCCTGAAGAATCTGACAGGACTTGTATGTTTTGTGGTGTCTCTCCAGATGCACTCACCATCAAAAGATCAGAACTAAATCCAGAAAGAAATCTCTTGGTGGATATTATTGGGAAGATACTTCTGTGCAAGACAAGTTCCAATAGGGATATTTCACTCAGCCTCTTTGACATCATGTAAGTCATTGTCTGCAGGAAAAGGTATCAATTTGGGATGTTAATTCTGGATAAGATCAAGGACAGCATAAAAGGTCTAAGTTATGCTAGGATTATTTCTCTTCTCCTACATGAGATTAATCCTGAGGTGTTCTACTTCTCCAAAGGTACCATTCTTCATCACATGAAGAAAGTCTCCATTTCATCCCTTCAAAGATGGGACTTGAAGCTCTTGAACCCTGCTCAATCTGCCAAAGCTCTTGACCTTACTGCTACAGAGGACAGGACCCCATCTCCCTCTCCACCTCTTGTTGCCAGCACATCTGGTGCAGCTATTGAGGGGGAGTCTACTCCTTCTATTCCAGAAGTCAGAGTCCCTACCCCACCAGCTGATCCTTCTCCTCTACCTCCTACTCCTAAAGAAGTTCCATCAGAAGCCCAACTCCAAGAATCCCTTCTCTCCACTGATGCAGCCATCAATGAGATGATTGCAGAACACACTGCTGATGAACCTCTTCCCCTCTTCAAAAAGAACAAACTGCTGAAGTTCCCAAGCAATCCACTCTTGTACCATCTCCAACACAATACTCCATCATCCCCATCCACTCTCCTGCTACTGACAAAGAGCAGTTTGAGACCATTTTGATTTCTGATGAGCCAGACCAGTCACCTGAACCAGCTGAAGCTGCATTGAGGAACCTGGACTTCACCATCCCCATAGTCACTGATGAAGGGGATGCCCTGATTCATACTACCAGAGCTGAGAGCTCTTTTGTAATTGAAGAGATAGCTCCATGGTTTTCTCCTCCTCCTCCACTTCCCTCTGTTGCTCCTCCTGCTGTTGATCCTCCTGATGTTGCTACTGCCAGTGATTTGATGGGTCAGTTTGTACATCTGCTACAAGAACAAAGGAAGTATTTTGATGTTTCTCTCAACGCTGTGACTGAGAAAGTAACTGCTCTAGAGAAAGAGATGAGCAGAGGATTTGCTGAGATTCAGCACAACACAGATCAACTCAGACATCTATTCCAGATTGGTGGCAAAGCTCTAGATCACACTATCACTAGTGTTGGTCATGTCATGGAGCAAGGTGTCACTCTTGCCAACAATCAGATTGAAATAGATAAGAGAGCAGAAGCAACCAAAAGGAAGACCTGTGAAGAGGTAGGTACATTCAAAGATGATGACATCAATAAACTGACTGTAGAAGTCAGAAAGGGGAGAGTTTAGTCAAGGAATATCTTGAGAAATCAGATGCAATCAAGCAGACTCTCTGGGAAGAGAAGATGAAAGAGATTCACGATGATGTGCTAGGCCAGATTTAGAGTGTGAAGTTCTATACCTATGATACAGCAGTTTGGATGCACAATCAGATTCTTCCTGACTTTCCAGCTGATCCAAACATCATTCCTCACCATTTGAACCCCCTGGCCCCTGTTGCTCCAGCTCCTCAGCCTACCTTCTCTCCTAGACCTGAAGGCTGTGAAGGTCCTCCTCCAGAATCATATGCTCAGGTTTGGGAGGCAGGCCTAGCAGACATATTCTTCCAAGCTCCTCCTGAGATTAACATTCCAAAGAAGAAGAGAAAGTATAGTGATGGTGCCTCAGCAAGCAGGTCAATTCTAGTTCCAGATATAGAAAAGTGGAAAGCTCTAGAGTTTGCTGAAATCTGGTCCCCAACTTCAAAGTCTCTCATTCTAGATACTCTCAAGCTTGTCATGGACTTCAATAAAAACATGAATGACCATTACAGCACCCAGGAATGGGAACTGTATGAAAATTCAATGACAAAGAGAAGGCTTTATGACAGAGAATTTGGAAGGAACAACCTTGCTGCTCCTCCAAAGCCTCCAAAGTACTATACCAAGCCCTACAGCTACCAAAGAAGACAGCAAGAGAAGAAATACAAGCAACACCATCAAGTCTAAGAATAGAGAGTCATGAGAGTGTGGACAAGATTCATGTAGAAATGATTTTCTTTTGGACAATCTTATTTATATAACTTCTAATTTTGATCATTTACTCTTTGATGTTAATCCTTATGCTTATTGCACTGTTTTCTATATTGCATATCTAGTTCTTTTTATGTCTATATAATTCACCTTAGTGTAAAGGGTTCTGACTTCTACAAATAGGGGGAGATTGTTGGGCATTGTATCCACAATAACCCAGATTTGATGAAGTCACCCTTGAACTAAGAAAAATTAAGTTGTATTTGATGTATTGTTTGAGTTATGTGTTTGCAGGACTATATTGCCAAGTGTAGTCCAATGTCAGTCTACAATGGGTCACCAAACACAAGACCATACAATGTAATCTCTCATTGTATGATCCATGATGTTGACTCATGTGTAGCCTCTCTATTGGGATACACTTCATGTTTCAATCACTAGGACTGATTGGAGAAAGAAATGTTGCTGAATTTATTGAAGAAGAGAAAATTTTGTTGAAGAAATTTTTGCTAAGTCTTTTACTCGAGTAGTAGCTTATATACTCGAGTGAAATACTTAGTCATTACTCGAGTAAGTATATTTGTACTCGAGTAAGGGAATTAGCTCTCGAGTAGTCAAAATATAGCTCTCGAGTAGCCAAGTCAATGACTCGAGTAGATCATCTCTTACTCTCGAGTTAACAGAATTTCCTGTCTGAAAATTTTCTAAGTCATTTAATCGAGTAGTCATATTAGTACTCGAGTAGATTAGACTTTTGTCTCGAGTTACAGAAGACAGGATTTCGTGTTGTTTTACTTCACTCGAGTAGTCAAGATCATGTACTCGAGTAGTCTATCTACTAATCAAGTAGTCCAGGTTTAATACTCGAGTGATAAGTTTGTCATCCCTCGGAATTTTTCTAAGTCCATTACTCGAGTAGTTTATCTCCTCTCAAGTAGTCCAGTTCCAGTACTCGAGTTTCCCGTTTTCTTCTCTCAAAAATTATTCTAAGTCTTTGACTCGAGTATTTCTTCTGCCTCTCGAGTAGTTAATTTATATTCTCTCGAGTAACGCTTCTTGTACTCGAGTAGTTCAACTCCACGTCTCGAGTAACTATATTAGCACTCGAGTATTCCTTCTACCTTTCGAGTAGTTATTTTTTATTCTCTCGAGTAATGCTTCTTGTATTCGAGTAGTTCAACTCCACGTCTCGAGTAACTATATTAGCACTCGAGTAAGTCTTTGTGTACTCGATTAGTTACTCATTCTTTCTGGATTTTCTCCAAATCTTCTACTCGAGTAGTCTTTTTCTATTCTCTCGAGTAACCTTATTAAGTACTCGAGTAGGTAATTGTTTACTCGAGTAATTCAATCAGTCTTTTCCAGAAAATTGCTAAGTCCAGATTTGACGGGAGTTTCAAATGTCGTGACGTGATTGGTTCACGTGTACGTCATTAAGGCTAATTATGACTGTTAGGGAGATCTTATATAAGGTCTTGTCAAAACCGACTAACCCTAAGTGATGTCAAGAATTATTCTAAGTTTCTGAATCTTATTCTCCCTATCTAAAAACGGAAGCCGCCACCGCCGATTTTCTTCGTGCAAGTCGTTAGGGCTTTCGATTTAAGAGATTCAGATCAAGAAAAATCACAGATCGAGATTGTTGTTCATCTCCTCATCTTCTCTCGGATCGTCTGAAGTCAAAGAATTTCAGATCTAGTTCTTGCTGAAGTTCTTCTTCAACTTATTCTGATAAAGCCGCAAAGATCAAGAGGAAGACCTTGGCTGACTGTTTCCAGATCTGAGAATATATGTTTGTATTTCATTATTCTTAATTTAATTCTTATAGGAGATTTCTCTCCGAGTGTAGGAGCTTTTGCCTCCGAGTTGTAGGAAGTGTTTATCTTCCGAGTGTAGATCCGTGTTGTGGATCGAGATTGTAGGAACTTTGTTCCGAGGCGTAGGATTGGTTTTCAATCTGAGATAGTGTAGTAGCCGAGTCTAGTGCTTTGCTAGATCGGTGAGGGAAAGTGGATGTACCCAAGGTTGGAGAACCAATATAAATCTTTTGTCGTCTGTGATTGCTTGGTTGATGATTGTGTGCATAGATCTCTAAATTTTTATTCAGCAAAAAGACGCACAACTCACCTATTCACCACCCTCTATGTGATTTAGGTTGACAACTAAACACTTTCAATATCCTTTGGCGATGAGTCTGACCTTTTTCTTTATGATCGTTACATACTCGTCCATCTTGTTCCTGTAGACCCACTTTGTCCCGATGACATTCTTACCTTTGAGTTTCAGAATAAGTTTCCAGACTTCGCAATGCTTGAACTGATTTAGTTCTTCTTTCATTGTCATTATCCAAGACGCGTCTGAGTTTGCTTCCTCAAACTTCTTCGGTTCAACCTGTGAGAGAAAGCTTAAATATAGATTCTTGTTAGTTGTACCTCTACGAGTTCTGACACCATCCCGTGGATCTCCTATGATTTGGTCCATTGGGTGATTCTTTAAGTGTCTGAGCTCTAGAGTCCTTGCATCTGGAGTGTCTTCAATCGCCGGAGTGACTTCATCAACTTGGACGTTTTTTCATCTTGATCATCAGCCTATCCAATCGAGGTTGGAATAGTGATCTTGATGAACTTTTCACCTTTTTTTCAGTCGGCTCACTGAAGTTTTGTTCTTTCATCTTTGAACATGCATCTTCAATGAACACACTAGAAGAGTTTCTTTGCAACAAGTTCGTCTCATTAAATACAACATGAATGGATTCTTCTACGACCAGAGTTTTTCTGTTAAATATCTTGTATGCGTTAGTATGATTACTATACCCGACAAAAATACCTTCAAAACTTTTTTTGCTCTATTTGATAGTGTGATACTTGTCATTGTTAAGGACGAAACACTTACAGCCAAAAATTCTAAAATATGGAACAGTCGATTTCCTGACCTTCAGAAGTTTGTAAGGTGTCTTATTGTGGTTCTTATTTATGAGTGCTCGATTTTGCACGTGGCATGCAGTGTTGACGACTTCAGCCCAGAAGTATTCCAGAAGTGAGGCATCACTCAACATGGTCCTGCAGGCCTCTATGACTGTTCTATTCCTTCTCTCAGCTACACTATTCTGTTGAGGAGTACGAGGAGAGGAAAACTCATGAAAGATATCCAAGCTTTCGCAGAATTCTGTCAAGGCACCAGACTTGAACTCTGTTCCATTTTCACTTCTGATTTTGACTACGGAACAGTTGTATTCATTCTAGACTTGCCTGACAAAATTAGTAAACATGTCAAAGATATCTGACTTGTGTTTCAGAAAGAACACTCACGCAAAACGCGAGTAATCATCGACAATAACCAATGTATAACCCTCACCTCCCAAACTTCTAACATGCAGTGGACCGAACAAGTCCATATGAAGTAGATGTAAACATCTATTAGAATCTTTGTCAATAACGCTTTTAAAGGTAGCCCTTGATTTCTTGTTTTTTACACATGCGTGACAAGGTCTATCTTTAGCGTACTTGACATTTGGCGCATCACGTGCTAAATTCAGAGAAAATAATTTATTAATAGTTTTGAAATTAATATGTGTTAGTCTCTTGTGCAATTGGTCACCAAGAGACGCACTATCTTTAGCCATAAAATACACTGGTGTAGAAGAGTCTATACAAATGAAATTCAAACAAAATATATTTCTACTTCGAGTGCCCGATAGAATTGTTTCTATATTGTCAACCGATTTTATCAAGCACTTATCAACATGAAATTCAACAACGTATCCTTTATCGCAGAGCTGACTTATGCTTATAAGATTGTGTTCCAATCTTTCAACATAAGCCACATCAAAGAAGGATACACTACCGTTAGAGATTATGACATAGCCTTTAGTAATCACTCGGTCTGAACCTCCAAAGATGAACTTTGGCTCGTTCAAGACTGGAGAATAGTTCTGAAGAAGGCTTCTTGTCCCGGTCATGTGCCGAGAGCATCCAATGTCCAAATACCAGATAGGAGTTTTGGTGGCTTTTGGACATACCTGCAATTACAAATCAATTTGCCTTAGGAACCCAAACACGTTTGGGTCCTTGATCTCTTGTTAGAATACTCCTCCTACGAGTATTAGCATTATGAGTGGTCTTTCTCATATCGCCAACTTGAGGAGTCACAAAATTCTTGGAATTAAACCAGCAGTCAATGGCAAAGTGACCAATTTTGTCACAGCACCAACAGTCAAACATGTTGTATCTTTGCCTGAAAATCTCCTGCTTGACCTTTCGAGATGGTCGTCTAGCAGGGGCAGCATTCTTGGAGGAAGAAGCTTCATGGTGATGGCAATCACATGATTTCTTCTCCTTCAGTGGCTTTTCCACAATAGGGCTTACCTTTGGTGCTTTCTTAATGTTATGATCATGATTATAAGGACCATAGCTCTGAAGAGTAATTTCTTCATAAGGTGTCTTAAAGACACTTTCACCAAAGTTATGGGAAGGAGTCCATCCCTGGTAACGAGACTTGGGCTCTACATAAGTAGGCCTAGCAAAGTGACCATAGGATAAGTCAAGATCAAACTTGTTTGTTGGAAATATGACCTTCTTGAAATAAGTCTGATCTTGAGGGGTTGTCCTTTTTTCTTTGTTCAAAGACTTCTTGGCCGCCTTATTCTTTCTCTGAGCCTTATTCCTCCTAGAAGATTTACAAGGAGCTTCAACATGACCTAGCCCAGCACCCTTGGCCTTAGCTGAGAATTCAGCAATGAAAGAAAGGACAGTCTTGGGATTCGAGAAACTTTCAACAAGTTTCTTTTCAGCTTCAAGTTGTGCTTCCAATTCTTTTATGATCTTCTCTTTAAAGTCAAGGTGCTCGAGAGCCTTGTTATATTCTTCAACGGTAGCATTGAAGTTCTCTTTGAGTGAGTCGATCTTAGCGACTTTCTCTCTCAAAGTGCTCTCTTCAGCCTTCAGAGACTTTATCTCTTTGGCTTGAGTGTTCACGACTTTTTGACATTTGTCGTAAGCCTAGATCAACTCCTTATATTGGGCCATGAGTTCAGACTCATCGTCAGAAAAGCTGTCCTCATGATCATGTTCAGACGCATCTGATTCGGAAAGAGGAGTGTGAGAATTTACCTTCCCAGTGAACTGTGATTCTTGTTCATCATCAGTCTGAGCCATTAGACCAAAGTAGGCTTCCTCTTCTTCACTCGACTCAGATGAGTCAGAGTCGCTAAGAGTCCTGCCCTTCTTGGCTATTAGGCTCTTTTTTGTTCTCTTCTTATTGTAAGAAGATTTCTTTTCTTCTCTTTTTTCACCCTTCTTCTTCTTGTGGGGGCAGTTAGCAATAACATTACCTAGCTTATTGCAGCAATAACAAACGATGTCAGTAGAAATATGTTTATTCTGTTTAGTAGTATACCTGTCATGGCTGCTTGTGCCTTTTTTGTGTCGATCACCATCATGACGTGATATTCTGTACGAGGCATCCTTGCCTTTCCATTACTTTTTCGTGTTCAAGAATTTCTTGAACTATCTTGAGAGTAGTGAGAACTCTCCTTCAGATATTTCTGAGCCTGAAGTACTTGACTCTGAGGTTTCATCTTCACTTACTTCTTGTGGTGGGGAAGGAGAGGCAGCCTTGGACTTCCTTGAGGTGTCTGCCTTGAGAGCTACAGACTTCTCCTTGGATGAACACTTGTTCTTCTCTTCTTCAGCTTTTCTTGAATTAATTTGTAGCTCATATGACATAAGCTTTTTGAAGAGATTTTGAGGGACCGTCCCAGCTAGCTTTCCAAATTCCCGAATAGCACAAATCTTGTTATCTCATTCCTTAGTTAGGGATCTCGAGAACTTATCACATTCAGTTCTCTTTTGGTGAAGACTCGGTCGTAGACTCTTAGGTCGTTGACTATCTTGAAGAAGTTTTCAAAAGTGTTCGCAATGGCATCCTTGGGTACTTGTCGGAAGGCTTCATATTTTTGATTTAGAAGGGCTCTTTTGTCATCCCTAACTTCTTTTGTGTCTTCCATCAAAGTGACGAGGGACTGCCACATTTCCTTAGCGGACTGGCAGTGGATCAGGTTCTGCAGCATCGAGTCATCAACTGTACTTGATATAATATTTTTGGCCTTCTTGTCTAAAGAGACAAGTGCAATATCATATTTGTCCAGATCCATCAACTTCTTAGGAACCTTCTTTGTTGGATCTATAGTGGGGACGGTCATAGGAACGTAAGGACCTTCTTCAACAATCATGAAGATCTTTGGATCCACAGCTTCCATGAAAAATCTAATCCTCTCTTTCCATATGAGAAAGTTGTTCTTTGTACACAAGGGAAGCTTAGCAAAGTCTCTAGCCTTTTCCATGCTTGAATAACTCAGAAAACAACTTAGGTCAGATCTGATCAAGGTGTTAACCTTTTAATGATCAACCACGCTCTGATACCAACTAAAAGAGTTTAGTTGTCTACCTGAATCACCTAGAGGGGGTGAATAGTTGAGTTGTGTGTCTTTTTGCAAAATAAAAAATTAGCGATCTATGCACAGAAAATAATCAAACAATCACAGAGGACACAGAGATTTATAGTGGTTCCCCAACCTTGGGTTCATCCACTTTCCACTCACCGATCTAGCAAAGCACTAAACTCGGCTACTCCACTATCTCGGATTGAAACTAATCCTACTCCTCGGAACAAAGTTCTAATAACTCGATCCACAACACAGATCTACACTCGGAAGATGAAAACTTCCTACAACTCGGAGAACAAAACTCCTACACTCGGAGAGTAATCTACTACAAGAATAAATTGAGAATATGAAATACAAACAATAATATTTCTCAAATCTGAAAATGTTGGCCAAGGTCTTCTTCTTGAACTTTGCGCCTTTATCAAAAATTATTGAAGAAGATAATCGGCTAGATCCTGATCTGAAACTTCTTGACTCACACGATCCGAGAGAAGATTAAGAGGTTGAAGAACAACCTCGATCTGTAAGTCGACTGATCTGAATCGTCTTGAACGAAACCCCTAGGCGATTTGCACGATGAGGATCGGCGGCGGCTTCCGTTTGCGAAAGAGAAAAAATGGATTCAGAGTACTTAGAATCTTTCTTTTTAGCGCTTGTTGTTGTTAGGGTTAGTCGAAATGATAGGACCATATATAAAATCTCCCTAATGGTCATAATTAGCATTAATGACGTCCACGTGGACCAAACACGTCGAGTCATTTGAAAATCCCGTCAATTTAGGACTTAGCGAATTTTCTGGAAAATTATCTGCATTACTCGAGTGATATAAGAGTTACTCGAGTACTACTTCAGGTTCTCGAGAGGACAATAACAGACTACTCGAGAAGAAGTCCTTGAGGAAATCCTGAACAAAATTCATCATAACTCGAGTGGAAAAAGATTACTCGAGTTTTAGAAGTATTACTCGAGTGGTGGAGATGAACTACTCGAGAAAAAGACTTAGAGAAAATTCTGGGAGTTTAAAACTGATCACTTGAGTACTGGAACTGGACTACTCGAGAAGTAAGCAGACTACTCAAGTACATAAACTTTACTACTCGAGTAGGGTAGATTCAACACGAGAACAGTCCTTCTGTAACTCGAGACATAGGGCTCATCTACTCGAGTTGTTAACTTGACTACTCGAGTAAAGTACTTGAATAATTTTGAGATAGAAAATCTGTTAACTCGAGAATAAGAAGGGGTTACTCAAGTAATGGAACTGGCCACTCGAGAACTATGTTCAGACATCCGTGAACCATTTCAATTTCTCGAAAGTCAGACTTAACTTACTCGAGTACTATCAAAAAATATACTCGAGTACTTAAGTTCTTCTCGAGTAAAATACTTAGAAGAAAATTGTTTCCTGAAAATTTTCATTTCTTCTATGGAATCAGCAACATGACTTTCTCCAACAATCCTAGTACTTGAAAAATGAAGTGTATCTCAATAGAGAGACTACACATAAGTCAAGACCATGGATCACACAATGAAAGATCACATTGTATGGTCCTGTGTTTGGTGACTCATTATAGACTTACATTGGTCTACACTTGACAATTAAGTCCTGCAAACACATAACTCAAACAATACATCAAATACAACTTAATTCATCTTAGTTCAAAGGTGACTTCACACAAATCTAGATTATTGTGTATACAAAACCCAACACCCCCCCCCCTATGACATCATAATTAACAGAATGAACAGTAAGTAGGACTTGGGTTAATTATTGCGGCCTCGGATTTCTGTCCGCACGATTTGAAAAGGATAACTGGTTTGCTGTTTGCAGGATACGCTGCTAGCACTGAGAAGCTGGGTTTTTGGTGCTGACTGTGGTCAGGGATCAGTGAAGCTTGCGGTTTACAATCACCGATTTGCAGCAGATCGCAGTTGCGGCTATCCGGTCTTCTCTCCTTCAGTTTTCCAGTTCAATAACTTGTCCGCCAGATTCGGCGGCCTGTTCTTCAGTTCGACAGTGGCTTGTTCGCGGACTCTAACAGCTAGGCGACTTCAGCGGTTAGGCGGCTTATAGAGAGCAGACAAAGGTATTCAGCATAATAACGGGTTGTACGCAGTCTACGCGGACTCCGTAGTTCAGTTTGGTGTAGCAGAAGCTTGGCGGTCTCGGCGAACTTGGCGGTTTCGGCGGTCTCTGAGACAGTCCTCCCAGCTTGTTTTCTTGCTTTGCTTATATGCTCTTCCTTTGTACATTGGCGAATCATGTCTCGCCATGTATGTCCTGCCATGTAAAGAAGATTGTTGATAATACAAGACTTGTTTGTTGCTTTATGTTGTTTCTGATTTATTGAGCTTGGTTTACGGTTGAGTGTTCCTGCACCTGGTTCCTGTTTTCCGCTTGATCATAGTGTCATCTTGATAGCTCTGAAAGTTTTACATGGTATCAGAGCTATCTTCCTGATCATCTTGAGAAATTTTAACACTAACAATCTGACAACCACCAGATTATACTATTCCCCCACTGCTAGCCCCTTCCAGTCCACACACATGCCCCTTTATCCACTTCCACACTGCCCCGAGCCACCGTCAACCACCCCACATCTCACCAGCTTCCACCTTGTTGTCGTCGACCCTTCCCCCTTACCCTAACCATAAAATCCTAGCCCTAACAACCCTCCCAGCTACAAAACAACCCCCTCCCTCTCTCTACAGCCCATGTCCACAAACTGTGGTTCTTCCGGAGCAATTGCACCATATCTGCAACCATCTGATTTCCTCGCCCACGGCAACGACATTCTACTTAGTGAGTTGCACATTTTCTTTCAAATATTTCACTAGTGTATGAATGTCATCTTTATTGTTAATAATATGTGGCTCTCTTTAATTTGATTTTATTCATTATTTAGATGTGTTTTGCCAATCATCTTACATTAATTTTATCACACCCTTAATTTATTCTGCAATAGACGCATAATCACTAATCTTGGATGTATCTGCTAATTAAGATTATGTGTTAGTATTTTAAAATTGGCATTGTTTAATTAATTGTGCGTCGGAAAAATATTTGCGTGATTGAATCATTGCATGTGCATTGAAATAGGGTTATCCTTTATTAGTTTATTGGGTTGTGTGTATACTTTCATGTCATTCTAATGTTGATCGTAGCTTTATTTGCGCATCTCGTGCGATCGTTTGTATTACATTTAGGGTTAGAGCATTGTAAGTCTGTCACCTGTAGATTTGTCCGGCGTCACAGCGAACCACTCCAAGCTAGTGGTCAAGTTCTACAATTGTTTGAGATTGTTGCACGGGTGGTCCCTCAGGCGTATCATCTCCTCCTTCCCCTTGACAGTTGCATCCACCCGGTGTTCCACATCTCTTAGCTCAAAAGGGTTATTGGAGACCACTCGGGAGCCTTCACTACCCCCACCAACTCCCGAGCACCCCGGGTCAGACTAACTCCCTCAGCTCGTCATAGACACACACACCATCAGTCGAGAGGACTCCTTGGTTGAGCAGGTCTTGGTGCATTGGCATGATCGTCCACCATCGGAGGTCACAGGGGTGGACCGATCAATTTTTCGTGCTCAGTTTCCGGATTTTTTCCTTGAGGATAAGGCAAATATTTTAGAGGGCGTCATTATTATGGATGCGCATGAAGGAGAGAGAAGTCCTCTAGCATGGTAGACATACAAGAGTTGTGAAAGACCCGCTAGCGACACGTCGGCGGAATATAATTAAGACACTCGAATATTCTGAAATTGAATGCATCTTTTTGTATCTTGTATTTCGACCGGGGGTGCTATATAAACTCATAGGGCTATGTATTTTCTTATCTTTGATGATATTCTAAACAGTGGTGTAAAAAGATAAGAATAAAAGACAAATTTTATTTCTCCAAAAAGATAAATAATACAAAGGTTTGACTACAAGCGATGTGGAACTAATTACAAGCCACGCGGGCTATGTGGTTTGACTACATCAAACCGCAAAACTATACAATGGAGACTAACTATGTGGTTACAGTTCTAGGATGCCACCGAATCGCTGCAGAGGATAGCTGCCAGACCGCAACTGTGGATTGCCACCAGACAGCAGCTGCGGGTAGCCACTAGACCGCAGTTGTGGGTTGCCACCAGATTGCAACTGCAGGTTGCCACCAGACCACAGCTGCGGATTGCCACAAGACCGCAGCTGCGTGTTGCCACCAGACCGCACCTGCGGGTTGCCATCAGACTGCCGCTACAGGTTGCCACTAGGTCGCAGCTACGTGTTGCTATTAGACCGCAACAACAGGTTGTCATCAGATTGCGGCTACAGGTTGCCACCAGACCGCAGCTGTGGGTTGCAATCAGAACGCAGTTGGGGGTTGCCATCAGAACGCAGCGGCGGGTTGCCCTCCGGAGTGTAACTCGAGAAGGCAAACCTCCTAGAAAGCTCTACGGGAAGCCGACCAACAACTGAGGTTTACCAAATCGCCAAGATCTGCAAAATAGCCAGTCCGTCAAGACAAACCGTCAAATCGCCAAACCAGCAGACCGTCGAGACTAGATCACCAGACCGCCTGGACTCCATATGTTTCAACACTCCCCCTCAAGCTGAAGCATATATGTCAACCATGCTCAGCTTGCTACAAACGTCCAAAGAGAAGGTATCTGGTTTGGTGAAAATATCTGCAAGATCTTTATCATAAGTAACGAACGAAGTGCGGATTTGATTCTTCAATATCTCTTTTTTGATAAAGTGACAATCCATTTCAATATGCTTTGTCCTCTCATGAAAGAATGGATTCCTTGAAATATATATAGTTGTCTTATTATCACAGAACATATGTAGGGGATGATCATAAACTTCTCATAAATCAAGCATAAGTGTCCATAACCATTTCAGCTCACAGGTAGTCAAAGTCATGTTTTTATACTCAGCTTCAGCACTTGACCTGAAAACTATAGCCAGTTTCTTGCTCTTCAAGCTGACCAGTTCCCTCCAACGAAGGTACAAAAACCAGACGTAGATTTTCTATCTTCCTTGTCATATGCATAGCTAGCATCGGAATAGGCTTCAATCCTTAAATGACCCCTCTTCTGAAACAAATGTCCTTTTCCCGGAGCGCCTTTCACATATTCGAAGATTTTTAGAGCTGATTGTAGATGACACTACTTAGGAGCTCGCATAAACTGGCTCAACCTTCCTACAACATAATAGATATCTGATATTGTGATTGTCAGATAGATGAGTTTTCCAACAAGCCCTCTGTATCTAGTGACATCTTCAAGAAGAGGTGAATCTTCATTCCAGTACTTGTCATCACCAACGGCCAGTGGACACCGAGCAAGTTTAGCCCCAAGAAAACATGTCTCTTTCAAAAGATCCAAGGCAAACTTCTGTTGTGAAAAACTATAAAATTAGGCTTTTGGGAGATCTCAGTCCCCATAAAATACTTGGGAGACCCCATATCTTTTGTAACAAAATACTAAAGAAGATGTTTTTTGTCAGGTCAATGTCCTTCTAATCATCTCATGTAAGAAGAATATCATCCATATAAACCGCAAGAACAACTAGGTCAGTCGAGGTTTTGCGAATGAACAGAGTGTGTTCTACAGCGCTTAGAGCAACCCCAATAACTTAAATAACTTCATTGAACTTCTCAAATCAGGCTCGCGGACTTTGCTTAAGACCATAGACTGTTTTTCTCAATTTACATACCTGAGACTCCCCCTGAGCAACATACCGAGTAGGTTGCTCCATATATACTGTCTTATGTAAATCCCCATAAAGAAATGCATTTTTGACATCCAACTGAGGCATCTCTTAGTCTCTGTTGATAGCCACAAAAAAGAAAACACAGATTGTAGTAATCCAGGCAACAAGAGAGAAGCTGTCAAAGAAATCCACACCATAGGTCTGAGTAAAACCTTTGGCAACAAGCCGAGCCTTATAATGATCAATGATACCATCAGGAAGAAACTTTATCACAAAGACCCAGCGACAGCCAACAACATCAGCTCCTAGAGGGGTAGGGACAAGAGTCTAAGTACCTCGTTCAATTAGAGTTTTCATCTCCTCATCCCTTGTGTCTTTCCAATGAGGAATGGCAAGAACTTCTTGATATGTAGCCGAGATAACACCGCCTGAGAGAGCGAGAGCAAAGCTCTGACAAGAAGGAGACAGTCGCGCATAAGAGACAACATCACTAATAGGATGTTGAGGGCATGTCCGAACTCCTTTTTGAAGGACAATCGGAAGATCAAGGTCTAACCTGTCTACTGCATCAGATCCATCTGAAGGAGAAATTGCTTGCCCAGGAGCTGTCGGCGGCAGCTCATGAAGAAAAGAAGAATCAGAAATATGTGGAGAAGAAAGAGGCACAGGCTCAGGTAGAGTTGCCAAAATAATAGGGAAAGAAGAACCAACAGAAGGTGAAAGAGTAGTGGTTGGAGAAAAGTACGAAGCATCCTCAACGAAAGTGACATCCGCGGAAAAATACTACTTCCGAAGAACAGAATCATAACACCGATATCTTTTTGTGTCGGACAGTATCCCAGAAAGATGCATTTAACAAAACGAGATGAGAGTTTGTCACGAATAGAAAAAGAAGAGTGAGTAAACATTATGCATCCAAAAACATGAGGTAAATGAAACGGTGTCACATCAAGATACATAATGGAGAAAGGGGTTTTGTCGTTGAGAACCGAAGAAGGAAATCAGTTGATGATGTAACAAGAAAGGAGAACGACATGACCCCAATAGGACCGATAAATACTCATTTCGGTGAGAAGCCTGCGAGCCATATCAAGGAGATGTCGGTTCATGCATTCATCAATTACATTCTGTTAAGAGCTATAAGAACAACTAGTTTGAAGTACAATGTCATGATACATAAAAAATGTGGAAAACTGATGACTCAGATACTTCTTAGCATTATCATTGCGAAGCACTTTAACGGGAACATCAAACTGTGTACATATCTCATTATAGAACGCAGTGAAAATAGAAAAAAATTCAGAACGTTCATGTAACAAGTAGAGTCAAGTACACCTCAAAAAATCATCAATAAAAGTAATAAAATAAAGGCTACCCCTACCAATAGTCTTGGTAGGAGCAGGACCACAAACATCAAAATAAACAAGTTCAAAAGGACGAGATGAACTACACCCTTGCTTTGCTAGAAAAGTAGAACATTGGTGTTTTCCAAACTGACAAGCTGCACAGTTAAGAGAAGAATCTCCTTAAGGTAGAACTGGTAGAAGCTGATAAAGAATGTAGCGAGGAGGATGCCCAAGACGAAAATTCCATTGTAGAAGAGAAGATGAAGAAGAAAAGACAAACACATGATCAAGGTAGAACAAGCCGTCACTTTCAGACTCACTAGCAATTGTCTCCTTGGAGTGATGATTCTGAAAAGAGCAAGTAGACGTAGCGAAAATAGCCACACAATTCAACTGTTTACAAAGATAAGTAACAGAAAATAAGTTGCAAGAAAGTTTGAGACATAAAAAGTGTCCTCAAGCTGGAGAGAATGAGTGACATGCACTTTTCCAGAACCACACACACACAAGATGGAAAACCATCCGCAATAAGAACAGGAGGTAACCAATTATATTTGTGTAGACGACAGAAAACACCAGAATTTTCCGGCATATGACTAGTAGAACCAGAATCAATAAGCCATCTACCCGTAATGGCTAACTGAGCAGCACCCGAATAGGTAGCAAGAGAAGATGCATACTTCTTTGAGGAAGTATCGGCCGAAGCAGGGAGAAGATGAGGATATTTGGCCTAGCAGCGATCAACAAGGTGACCAACTTTGTCACAATGAGTGCAGATATATTTAGAGAAGCCACAACCACCAGAGCGGCCTCCTCGACCACTGGAAGTGTCATGGCGAGCCTAATGAGCAACAATGTTATGAGGAGGTGACGAGGGAAGTAAAGGACGCTGAAGAAAAGTGATAACCGTGGAAATGCAAGCAATTGTAGCATCCAGAGTAGGAGTGTCAGTCTCTCCAAGATTTTGTTGAGGAATCATATCATACGATTCCGGCAAGCGAATTAAATAGCAGAAAATAAGAAGTTCCTGAAAATGATTATGTTGCTCAGCGAGATCTGCAAAAAATGGTCGATGTTGAAGAAGTTCGGCACCAAGATTTTGAACTTCTTGATTAGCAGCAGTCGGAGTCATGATGGGCTGGGCAAAAAGATCCTCATACAAAGTATATATGCGTGAAGTTTGCGCTCCCTTGGAGTACAAGACAGCAAGATGATTCTAGACAGCCTTGACCGTCGCATCATGTCGAATGACGGGAAGACACTCATCAGACAAACTGTTAGTCAATCACGTTCTCACCAAAGCATCACTAGCATCCAAATCATAAAAAGCAGCAAACTCATATACAGTAGGGTCATCAGTCAGATGATGGTGCTTACGCTGAGAGCGCACAGAAAGACAAAAGAAACACTCTAGTCTGGATAATTTGGGTCGGTAATCTTACAAGCAGTACCCAAATTACCAAAAGGAGTGGAAGTTGAAGAATTGGTACGAAAAAGAAGAGCAAATAGAGCAGAAGAAGAGAGAGTCGGAGTGTCCATAGAAAAGGAGAAAAACCGGACAGAAGGAGCAAACCGCGTGGATTAACTGTGCGGAGCAGAGGAGAAAATCTAACCGCACGGTTAAAAAAAGACTGAAGGATGTGTGAACAAGGCAACTCGCAGGAAGGCGAAAAGCAGGAGACCGTGCGAACATAACAAAAGTCGCGCGAACACAGCAAAAGCCGCACAAATAGCAGAAGCTGCAAGCAAAGAACAAGTCGCAAGAGGAGCGACAAGTAAAGGGAGGAAGGGAGACCGCAGACGGTTAGAAAGAGAAACCGCGAGCTCTAACAAGAAGCCGCACAGCAAAATGAAGCAAAGGACCGATTAGCTCTGATACCATGTAAAAAGAGTTAAATAAAAGATAAATTTTTTTCTCCAAAAAGATAAATAATACAAAGGTATGTCCTCTTATATATAGAAGATAAGGGAGAAAAGAGAATACAACAAGTGATGTGAGACTAATTACAAGCCACGTGGGCTATGCGGTTTGACTGCATCAAACCGCAAGACTATACAACGGAGACGAACAATGTGATTACAGTGCCGGGATGTCATGGAACCGCTACAGAGGATAGCCGCCAGACCGCAACTGCGGATTGCCACCAGACCGCAGCTGTGGTTAACCACCAGACCGTAGTTGTGGGTTGCCACCAGAGCGCAACTGCGAGTTGCCAATAAACCGCAGCTGCGGGTTTCCACCGAACCGCAGCTACGGGTTGCCACTAGAACACAGCTGCGTGTTGCCACCAGACCGCAACTGTGGGTTGCCATCAGACCGCCGCTGCGGGTTGCCATCAGACCGCCGCTGCGGGTTGCCATCAGACCGTCGTTGCGGGTTGCCATCAGACCGCCACTTCGGGTTGCCACCAGACCGCAGCTGTGTGTTGCTATCAGACTACAACAATGGGTTGCCCCCAGATCGCGACTGCGGGTTGCCACCAGACCGCAGCTGCGGGTTGCCACCAGACCGCAGCTGCGGGTTGCCACCAGACCGCAGCTGCGGGTTGCCACCAGAACGCAGCTATAGGTTGCCCTCCGTACTGAGAAGGCAACCCACCTGGAAAGCCCAATGGGAAGCCGACAAACAATTGTGGTTTACTAAACCGCCAAGATCTGCTAAACAGCCAGTCCGCCAAGCCAATCCATCAAACCTCAAAACCAGCAGACCGTCGAGACTAGATCGCCAGACCGCCCAGACTCCATAAGTTTCAACAAGTGTGAACGCTGGTGATTATTTTCCTTCCTCCCTTTTCCTCTCTTCCCCTCCTCTCTCAGATTTAGGGTTGCAATTCCAAGTGGTAACGGAGCACATGTCTTGTACTTCTTAAGTGAATGTAGTTGGTAATCTTATATACAAAATTCTAAAAAAGTATATTAGGACATTAGGATGCAATGAAATGGAATTTGAGATATTTGAAGGTAAGCACACGTGGGTTTGGTATTTTGTCAACATAGATATGCACTTGTAGTTATTATGGTTTATACATATTTTATTCTACATCTAATATCCATTTGAGGCATTCATTGGTAGTGTATATTTTCATACTTTTCAGTTGTGTTGTCAGTTGGAAGACTACTTCTTAGATTAATGTTGTTAGTCTGCTATAGAGACGAAGCATATGTTCCTTTCTAAGGCAATGAAACAAGCCACAAAGTTGTCTAATTTTGTGAGGAATTTCGATGTTCAACAACAATCACCGGTAGTTTAATACAACAGAGTGCAATTTCTTTCACCATAAACCAAACGTTTCAAGATATAATAAAAAATTTTAATGTAAAATATCATTTCATTTGAAATATATTCGAGGATTGTAATATTCTTTTTTCAGAATATCGTTATAACTAGAGTACCTCAATATATTGATGCATTGTTTGGATACTCATAGAAGTTGCACTTGAGATCTACGGTATTGAGATAGAATGACGGCTAAAATTTTTTTTAAATGGATATATGACTCGGAATTCAAGCTAAGGTGGAGATTTAAAAGATTTTGGCTTAAATTTCTTGAGCCTAACAGGTACTTAGAGGAATCGTTTAAGGAGTAGAACAATACTTTTTTGAAGTTTCAGTCGAGGTTTCCAACAAAAAGAGGCGGTAATTCTTTCGCAGCATTATGATGTATTTGTGCTCTTCTCCGGTTGGTATTGTGATCTTATAATAATGATCAAAAAAAGTCCAACGTAGCAGTGAAGTCATTTGAAGTGAGGAGAAACCCTAGTAACAACAAGGAAAACCCTAGACGAAGCATTGATCTAAGAACACAAGAGAGAGAACTAAGAGACCTTAACAAATGTAGCGATTTGGGGCGAGAGAATTCTCTTTTTTGCTTCTTCGAGGCTGACAAAAGTTTTCATTTTCCTAGTTTGCTCCATGCTATCGACGAGAAGGCGGACTTTAGGATTTGTGAGTAAATAATCTTTGTAATTAATAATCTTCCCCACATAAAATAATTAATGATCATCTTTTTTCTAGTGTAGATAGATTAATCATGAATCAAGGGAATGTAAATAAAGGTCTCCTTTATCATTTTTCTGTCTCTGTTTTTCTTTAATTACAGCGGATCAAATCAATTTACAACATAGTTTCAAAATGAACTTGAATGAAATATAGCATAAAGTTAAATTTTCGTCCAAGGTATTTGAATCATTACAACTTACAAGATTCAAACATCCTGAAACCATTACATGCGATCATTAAAATTTTTTTGATATACCTGTATGTGATGATTGCAATAGTAATGCAAATCTAAACCCAGCTGCAACCTGGCCTTCTATCAGATGTAAGCTCATCCATTCTACTTCTCATCCGTTCGGCATCGGCCCACCTCCCAGCCGATACATAAACTCCGATAAGATGCTTATATGGCATTCTATCCAACGGATCCCACGAAAATAGCTGATTCGCTGCACGCTCTGCTAACTTGACATCGCAATTTAATCGGCAACCGCTCAGGATGGAAGTCCATATGCTCGAATCAGGCTCAAATGGCATCGAGCGAACCATCACTTCCGCCGCCTCCGCCATTCCCATTCGACACTGAAGATCAACTAAGCACGCATAATGTGCTACTTCGGGTTGGATCCCATAATCACGACACATCGAGTTGAAGTAAACTTGAGCTTCCTCCAAAAGAGAGTTATGACTGCATGCAAAAAGTATACCAAGAAATGTGGCATCATCAGGCTTAATATTCCTCATCTTCATCTTCTCAAACATATCCACTGCTTCCTTCCCAAGACCATTGCATGCGTAACTGTGAATCATAGCATTCCATGCCACTAAATCATGTTCTTCCATCCGGTCAAATACAAACTTTGCCGTCAACATATCCCCACATTTACCGTACATATTTATGAGTGAATTTCCGATGATTGAGTGAGATTCATGACCTAATTTGACGACTAGAGCATGGATTTCCTCCCCAAGAATAAGTATGGAAATTCTTGAAGATGCACTGAGAAGACTTGCGGTGATTAACTCACTTGGCCTGATGTCAGAAAATACCATCTCCATATACAGTTGAAATGATTCCACATATAATCCATTGCGCACAAATCCGATTATTACTGAATCCCAGGAAACTTCATCCTTGACAGGGGACTCCATGAATATTTCATAAGCTTCTTTGGTCTTTCCATGGTGAAGATATCCAGAAATCATAACGTTATAACTCACCACATTCTTCTCAGGCATATCGTTGAAAAGAATAATGGCATCCTCCAGTTGACCTCCTTCGAGAAAACCAAATACCATAGTTGTGTAAGCCACCACATCTCTCTCCGACATCACGCTGAATAATCTCCGAGCTTCTTCAAGATTTCCATTTTGGATGAAATTGTACATTAAAGCTGTGAGAGTTTCCACGGTGGGTTCAGGCATCATCCGCAGCAACTCCATGGCATCATCAAGCCTGGAATTCTTCAAGTAGCCATTGATCATTGAGTTCCATGTGAGATCATCTCTGTTGTTCATACTATCAAAGCACCTCCGAGCATCATTAATGCTGATATTCATGTAACCAGTGAGTAGGGAGTTACATGATTCTATGGACTTCTTCTCCATTTTCATGAATTCTAATTTGGCTTCCTCCATTTCCAGGCAATTACAATACATGGATACTAGAGAGGACTCAATCATATGATCAAGATGAAACCCAGACTTTATGGCGCAGCCATGGATTTTGATACCTAGTTTAAGGTTTCTGGTATAGGAAGATGTTCTGGTTATCTCTATGATAGCAACAGTTGTAATTCTGACTCCAGAATTCAGCATTCTTGAAAAGAAGACGAGAGCTTCATCAAATTGTTTGCATTTGACAAGTCCTCCAAGAATAACCCCCCAAGATACATGATTTCTAACCGGCATGGCCTCGAACAAATCGATTGCATTTCTCATTTTGCTAACCTCGGCATAGCCTCTAATCATTGAAGTCCAGGAAACAACATTTCGGCTCGGCATTAGGTCGAACATCTTCCGTGCATTGCTCACCTGACGATTCAACACAAAACCAGATATTAAAGCATTCCATGATGCGGTGCTCGGGTTTTTTATTTCTTCAAAAGCCTTGATCATACAATCAGGCGCGGTGCATCTTGAATACATAGTAATCAGAGAAGTACCTACGAACAAATTTGCGGATGATTGGGTCTTTATAGAAAGCCCATGAATCTGTCTCCCCTGGTCCAAAGCTCTGACTTTTCCACACGAACTCAAAACCGTAGAAAAAGAAGTATGGTTGGGCTTGAAATGGGATCTCTGCATCTCGGAAAACAATTGAAGCACTTCTTTAGAGCATTCGTTCCTGGAATAAGCTGTCATCATTGAATTCCACGATACAACATCTCGTTCAGGCATTCCTTCGAACAACTGCCGTGCGGAAATTAGGTCTCGGGCATTTGTGAAATGGATAATCATTCTGTTGCAGAAAATTATATCATGTCCCATGGTTAAAGATTTAGAGCCAAATGTGTCAAGGTTAACATGGGAGAGTTGTGGAGAAGATGTCACCAAATTTCAAATTTGTAATGATTTACATGACGCCGAGGTGGAGTTCAGGAAATAGCTCTGCCGTCCGACAAAGCTGAGTGTTTCATGGGGAGGCATTACCGTATTTTCTGGAAACAATAATCTATTAGTAGTGAGATTTTTATTAATGAATTAAAAATACTATAATAAAATAAAATTACTGAATTAAATTAAAATGAAGTAACATAATATATAAACTGAGGATAAAATACATTCGTGATAATTTTAAGTATTCTATTTATCGGACACCACATATGCTAAACATTTAAGAAAATTAAAATGCTGCTGGAGTCTCTTGGTTTAAATTGGGGCAAAAAAAATCATACACAGAAAAGAAAGTACGGGAAGATTGGGAATAGCTTTTGTTTCAGCTGATTAAGCAGAAATTGATAATGCCAATCATCCCCTACCGCAGTATTTTGAGTGTTATCCTTTCTTTCCCCCTAATTCCCGTCTCCAAAGGTCTGCCCTTTCTGAACATGTAACACCCTCTTTACTAAAGTCATACTTTTTTAATCTTATTTATTTTTATAATCAAAATCTCATATTTTTTACCGAAGAAACTATGAATATAAATTGAATATATATTTTATTTTTATCGAAAACTTATAGCAGCCAACCAAGTCAGTTTGGATTCTTCTTCACTATCCCTCGCCGTCTTAGCTTCTGAGCGGTCGAGGGCTCAAACAGTCACAGAAAAAAGTGAGAGTAGGCAACGAGATTTTTCTTACGTGGAAACCACCAGAAAGGGGTGAAAAACCAGACGGCCGGGACTGTGCCGGCCGAACTTCAATATATGTTGTTGTTTACAGAACTTTTGAGAGAATGCGAGTGCGACATGCCTCTCCTCGTTACAATTTGGGTGAGAGAGAGGTTCGTTCGGAGGATGATAGGCCACTACTCACGAAGCTTAGTAGTTTAACTTTCTTCACGGTGCGGAGCACGCGTTCTGGGTCTTAGCGAATTACTTCTTGCACTCTGAGGCTGGAGCAGAAAATGTTGGCGGTCTCCTGGTGGGCGATGATTGTTGAGCTTTTCTATGGGCACTGCATGCGATGTGCGTTGAGTGTTGACGGCGTGGACTGCAGAGCACTTTGCAAGTTGGAGAATGCGGTCTTCGAAGGACATTCCAGGAACTCGGAGATCTTCGAAAGAGACAAAGGAGATTTCTAGAGAGCTCTGGCACATAGCAGGAGAAGTCGAGGAGGAGCAAAGGTGAGAATGAAGGATGGTATGCGATCTTATTTAAAGGCTTCAAGGGTGGTTATAGTGGTTACACGCTATACGCAGACCGTAACCACATTATCTACTATTTGCAGACCGGTTTAATATAATTTAATGCGGATATTATTTTAATATTTTTACTACGTGCAGGAAGATATAGTTTTGGATGTTTGCAGCCACCCATTATAGGTGGTTACACTGAAGGTTATGCGGGTGGTTTCCCGTATAACGGACGGTAGAGGCTGTCTAAGGACAATCAGACGGCGACAGATTGAGGAGGGTCAATCAAGCAGTGAAGTGGGGGCCTCCCTTGCGGTGGCTAGCCTGGAGGAGGCCACCCGCACGGTGGGCGTCCAAGCAGGGGTCGGCCCTAGGGAGGTTGGTCGAGCTGAGGACGCATGTCGGCCTCGCAGAGACTGGTCGGGCGGAGGCTGGCCAAGTGACACCCGAGTGTCGACCTCACGGAGGCCGGACGAGAGGAGTCCGCGCGGAGGCTGGCCTCGCGAAGGCGGGTCGGACATCGCCCGCACCGGGGCCGGCCTCGGGGACTCCGACCGGTTGGTGCCCACGCGGGGCCGGCCTCGTGAAGGCCAGTCGGATGACGTCTGGCCGCACACTTCCTCCATGTCCCCACGCATGGGTAGCGCGGCAGCGCACATAGTGTGTGGGGCTAGAGGAGTGGAATCTGTCCGTGTCGGCTAGCCGCGGGCGGTTAGAGAGGCGGGGGGATCGTGAGTGCGGTGGTTCATGCGTGGATCGGGCACGTGTATCGCGCGTACGGCGGTTGTTTCCAGAACCTCCCACTTATTTGATGGGGGACATGGAATTCTTCCATATTGCATCCCAATATTCTTATAAATTGTAGGTGACCCCGTCATTTGTTATCATTTTGTTTTTCATGAAATGTAACATGTTTTTTTCTTCAGGTATCAAGGTAATGCAAACAAGGTTGATCGACAGTATTTGCGCTCTTTGCTGACCACCGAGCAAATCGACGTCTGGAGAAATCAATATGGGATACCTACAAAAGTGGAATTGAAGGTTCCTAGTATTAAGGAGCGATTGCAGAATCCTCCATTAGGCTGGGTGGCACTGTGTGAGTCATCTTTGAGATCCAGGTTTGGTCTGCCATCGTATGAGGAGGTGGCCAAAATTTTGAAGTATTATGGCGTACAAGTTTTCTAGTCTACGCCTCTCGGGATGGCTCGTATCATGGATCTGATTGCCTTCTTCTAGGAGCACGGTTCAAGGTTATCCTTGGATCTTTTCAAGGATTGGTGTAAGGTGTGCAATAATTGAGGCGGCTGTGTTGAGTTCTGCAACAACAAACACTGGCTCGATTTTGAAAGTTGGGTGGACCGTCGCCACACGAACACTTTGTATGGATATGTCAGGAAGTTCTGGGGCCTGCCGAAGCTTTGGAAGGCGCTTCTTGAATGTTGTCATCATGTGAAGTGACGTGAGTGGGAGTTTACGCTGATGTTGTCTTTCACTGTACCTCATGAGTTGGCGAACCCGCTTTTCAACATTTCCATGTTTGTGGCGAAATGCATGTTTTTGTGCAGGATTTCTACCGATCCCGAGCGCTCTGCCGTAGTACCGTTGGATCGTGACCGGAATAGAAAGCTGTTGAGATTTAGATCATGCATTTTCACCTTCCTCCCAGCTGAGTGAGTGTTCTAACAAGGCAGCTCCCTATAATTCCAAAGTCAATGTAGAGCCTAACAATCCTGACCTTGAAGTCCGGGGTTCCTCTACCCCAGGCCCCTCCTGTAAGCCCCCCTATTTTTTTTCTCTCTACGGGGTCTTATGCCTAGAATCGTCATTTTACGGTAACACCAACACTCGGTAAGGTCGCCACTACAAAACACTGATCCTGCTGACAGTAACGATCAACAAAGAAGTAGAAGTGCATAGTTTAGAACAATTAAGTCCAAGTCCACAATCACATGTAATATAAGGAAACTGAATCACAACACAGTCCACATAGAAATGAAACAGAAACGGAAGAAGTAAAAATGACAAAGATAAACGGGCACTTGCCCGGTACATCATGTCCTCACTACAACACTCTCGTGGAAGCAAACTATACTATCACTCACAGATCCTGAGGCTGGAGCTCCTGTACTCGACTAGCCCACCTCCATATGCATCATACTCCGTTGGTGCTGCATCTCCTGCTGCTCCATGTCTCCCATCCAGAGCCCCTGAAATGTTTGGTCCACCGACCGTTAGTCAAAATACTAAGCCAACTATCGTCCCCGCCTCTCCCGCGACTCCTAGGCTCCGTGTGGGAAGAAGGAGAGGGAAAGCTATGATGGTGAAGAGTGGGCAAGCAGGTGACTGTGAACATATTCTAGCAGTTATATTGTAAAATTCACAGTGCTATAAAAAATGCAAGCTTGCAATACTAAAGTAATAGAGCAGTAAAAAATAGAAATTAAAGTGCACCATAAAAGAAATGTAACAGTTAACCTGAGAGAAAGTAACCTTAGCTTATAAGCATGCCCACACAAGCTTATGAAATAAAGGGTCGTTTTACAAGGCCTAATGTATAAAACGTCCCAAACCAATTTATACGTTAGGGGTAAGGTTTGAAATGTGATGATGGCATGATATGATATGTTATGTGGGTTTAATGTTATGTTCATACAAGTGCAACACATGCACACGACTCTATGCGCACAGACCTTTAGTTGTCCATTTTTGGAAGCTAGCTTCACTCCCAGGAGCCTTCTAGTGGCCAACAGAGACAGTGGGTTGGGCCACCCCATTCCTAGGCAAGTAACTGCACTACTAGGCCTAGCCCTTACGTACGCCTCTGAAGGACACACCATAGTCACCACGTACTAATGCTGACAAATCCTCCAGTCTTTCGTGGTCAAGTGTAGGGTATACTAGCATGCCAGTCCCAACCACTACACTCTCTAGAGTCATCATTCCTGTATCGGTGCGACGACTAGAGCGAACTGAAGACCCGCCACTTTTATGCACATGCAATTATGACAAATGTGTCTCCGAGCGATCGGCTCCCCGGAGTAACCCGTGTGTCACAACATCCTTCCGAGCCATTGGCTCCCCGGACTAACCAGTCTGTACCTACCACTGTTGAGCCTACTGCTCGTGAGTCTAAACCAACCTAGCCTCCCATGTCTACGGGGTGAGTGAAAATTAAGTACTTATAATTAATCTTGAAATAATAGTTTAGCCTTACAGTTTAGTGTTAAACTCGGACTACACATGACATTCCCAGTGAAGGGCTCTCGAGGGCACTAGGAACTACGATGGGCTGAAACTCAAAGCTTCCTTTCGCAAGGTACATATTATTGTTATTGGTAACTACCCATGTCCAAACCCTCTTAGCATTACACTTGAGCTAACCCTAAGTGTAAAACCCTTTTTTTGCTACGCTACCTGGTCTTACGCCCAGAACCGCCGCTTTACGGTGACACCGACACACGAGAAGGTCGCCACTACAAAACGATGATTCTACCAGCAATGAAGATCATCAAGTTGTATAAGTATATATAAGATTAAGTAAAGTCTATAATCACATATAACATATGATAGAAGTCACAACAGTCCACATGATAATAAAAGTTAAAAGTGAGTAGTTAGATCAGGAATACTCTTGAGGGGATGATTAGAGTATTTAGAGTTTTATAAAATTCTCTGCTGGATATTTTAGATTAGTCTAAGTGCAGTAGTAAATAAATCAAAATATAAAAGCATAGAAACTAACTATCACAGCCACAACAAGAAAACAAACAAAAGGACAACCAGACGACATAAGAAATTTATAGTGGTTCCCCAACCTGGGTACATTCACTCTTCTACCACCCTGGTAGGAATCCACTCAAGTTTTTGATCAGGTGTCTGACACCAATGAGCTTTTGATTAGGTGCTCAAAAACCAAATCCCCAAGTCTTTTGATAAGGTGACTTGTAACCAGGAATCACTTTTGAAGGGAGATGACAACCCTTTACATAATGGGGGTGAGAGAGTTGATTATATCTTCTCTATCAACAATCAGAGTGAAGACTTGTGGATTATTGATGGTAGAAAATGGCTCCCCCTAAGATATTCAATGGTTCAGGGAAATATGGAAGTCTTGCTGCAGAGTGATAGGCCTTCAAGCTATTAGCCTTTATCTGCAGGATCTTCTTGATAGATTTGATAGTTGTTGTCTTTGGAAGTCCTGGATTGTTGAAGTAAGAAGACTCTTGATTTTGTATGATTGTTCTTCTTCTTCTAAGAGCAGATCTTCTTTTTGTATCAGAGCTTTTGTGAAAGGAGCAGAGAAGCTATTGAAGACAGACTGATTGAAAATATCTGTGTTTGTGTATGATGTGTCTCTGCAATTGCTCTGGTACTCTGATTGTTCTTACTTTCTTTCTTGCTATATGGCTGTCAGAAAAGAGAGAAAAATCTCTTTTATATTTCCTGAGGGAATTTCCTTTTGAAATTTGAATCCTTCTGCGGCAATCAATGTTAGTGGTCCTTGAAAATAAACTGCATTGATTTCTTTCCCCAACTGTCCCTTGGAAAAATGGAAAACAATAATTCTGATGAAAGCCGTGATTAATGTACCATCCAACAGTAATATTCAGAGAATATTTTATCATTAATCATTCAGAGGCTATTATCATAGACTAAGGACAGATGTAATAAATGCTAAATCTGGAATCGTCGAACTGATGACAGAATTCGTCGAGCTGATAACTGTGTTCGTCGACTGGAGTTCAGCAACTATTCTGGACTTAGAATATTCACAGTTGTATCTGAAATGAAAGTTAAGGTCTCCAGACTTCGTCGACCTAAGATTTGATTTCATCGAGCTGAGTTTCTGGAGTTGTCAAATATTCTGTGTCTACACAATTACTCCTGGTGTCGACACAAGTAATGTCGACTGATATTCTGTGTGTCGACACAAGTGATGTTAGTGTCGACAGGTATTATGTGTGTCAACACAAGTCTTCTGTGAGTCGACATATTCTTACTTCTGGTGTCGACACAGTTGGTGTCGACAATTATTTTGTGTGTCGACACAAGTATTCTGTGTGGTGTCGACACAACCTTTTCAAAGTGTCGACTGATGATCTGTGTGTCGACATGAGTGCTTCTAGTGTCTACTCAGTTGGTGTCGACATATACTCTGAGTGTCGACATAAGTCTTCTGGTTCTAAATTGTTGAAGTAGATAAACCAGAATTCGTCGGGCAGAGAACTAAGTTCGTCGACGTGAGACTAGAGAACATAGTCTTGACAGAATGTTGTAGTAGTTCAAAGATTTGTCGACTAAAGAATAAAGTTCATCGAGCTCAGCTCAGAGAATTTTCTCTGAGATCATCGAGCTGAGCACGACAATCGTCGACCTGAGTTCGATGAACGTCGAACTCACTTTACAGAGTCTTGAAATCTTCTAAGTCTTGAGTCTCTAGCAGTCTTGTTGATAGCTGGTCCATGTGATGTTGACTCTAAGGACTTGACCTAGACTCTAGGACACAACTATGACACTGGCTATACATTGTAGGTCATATGATCCTAACTTACTGAACCTAGCTCAAATCTTACTAGGGATCCAACAATCTCCCCCTATTTGGGTGAGGTCACTAATTACAGACTCAAATCAAAATTGAAAAATAAACAAAGCAGAAAAAAACATATATCTAGCAGAGATCAATAACACATGCAGCAGATATATATATACACAAGCTTTGTTCAGAATAAAGAGCAGTTATAGATAATTGTAGAAAACAAAAGAGTTTAACCTTTACTTCTTCTGTTTCTTTTCCTTTGACATTTCTTGCTTGCTCTTCTCTCCAGGCTTTGTAAACACAATCTCTCTTTTGGGATCTGAAGCTTGCACGTTTTTCATGGTCATGTCAGCAGCCCCTATAATCTTCAAAGATATAGCTCTGGGGACAACTGCTTCTGGGTGCAACTTCATGTAGTCATCAACATTGAAGAACTTGTTTGCTTTATCAAATCTTTTAAGTTACTCTTTCCTATACTTTGACATTATTGAGTATTCAAAAGGATCATTTCCTTTAGCTTTAGCTTTATTAATCATAGAAAGGCCTACAATTTCCTGGAACCCGGCCATTCTAGCAGTAGTAGCTATTTCAGGATCTTCAAAAGGAATAGGAGGAGAAGATGGTCTTTTAGAGCCTTCAGCTGGTTGATGTTCAGTGAATTATTGATGTTGTTGTTGATGTTGTTGCTGCTGTTGATGCTGCTTTCCTGAAGAATGCTGCATGTGCTGACTGCTTTCATATGATCTCCCTTGGTGTCTTTGATATATTTGAAGTGGGGTAGATCTTTGAGAAGATGTGCTTGAAGCACCGGCAGCTGGAGGAGGTGGATCTTTTCTGAATCTGTGAACTGGAGGAGGAGAGTACCTACTGCTTTTATTCCTTTCCTTCTGCTGATTTTTAGATAGCTACATCCAGGCTGGCATCCCTTTGTATGGAGTTATCTTTTGGAGAATATAATAAGGAGTTTCATTGTTTGAATTTGGCTTAGGAGCAGGAGGAGGAGGGGATTTTCTTTCTTTGATACTAACTTCCTCTTAGGTTCATCATATGAATCATCTTCCTCATCCTCATCCTCATCATTATCATTATCTAATCCCTAAGGGTTATCATATAGGTCATTGAGTACTTTCAGAGCCTCAGCAGAAATGATTGGCTTTTCAGGAGCTTGAGCAGAAACTTCAACAGGACTAGGAGAAGAAGTCATAGGAGAGACTGGAGAATTGGTGCTGACAGTGCTTTCAACAGCTGCCTTACTTTCTTCTTCTATATCAGCCAAAATCAAATCATCCATATTTGGTATGGGTGAGTCATCCATTACAAATGTTGGAACAGAAAGAACTTCTTCTGGAGATGGCATGACTGCTGGATTTGAAATAATAAAACTATCTCTAAGTTGCTTTGCAACTTTTGGAGAGATTGGAGAAGTATATGGTATAATAGCCAAGGATGGCTTAGTAGGTACTGCTGGAATATAATTCAGAAAGGCAGTATCAAAACTTTTCAATAAATCAATTAAGTTTACTGTGGGATTAATTATGAATTCAGAAATAGAAAGAATATCTTCAGCATCTATCTATTTAGGGACT
The DNA here is from genome assembly GCA_039583875.1 of Platanthera guangdongensis. Classification (NCBI taxonomy): domain Eukaryota; kingdom Viridiplantae; phylum Streptophyta; class Magnoliopsida; order Asparagales; family Orchidaceae; genus Platanthera; species Platanthera guangdongensis. Next base: position 18,569,101 of record CM077166.1, on the reverse strand, counting down.
GACTCATCAAGGTCCATGTCAGTCTCAATGAAATGAATCAAATCAATTAAATCTCTGTCATCAGGAATAAAATCTGCATCTGTTAGTAGTGTTTCTGCCTCTGCTATTACTGGAGCTGCTGGAGCTGAGATTTCTGCTTCTGTTGGAGGTTCTACCCTTGGGGAAGGGGTGGTCTCGCGCCTACTTTGCTCCTGCAAGAAAAACAACGAGAGAGACGAGGGAAAACAGACCCAAGGGCTCGGCAGGGAGGTCCCACCACAAACCCGGAAGATCTCTGAGCGCTTTCCCTCCTTAGCCAAGAACCGAGCTAAGGTACCCTCAGAGAACACTTGAGAATGAGAGCAAGGAGGTACTGAAAGCGTGTCCTCTGAGGTACCCCTTGGGTCTTATTTATAGATTTTCAGAATCTGAACTGCCAATAACCAAAAGGACTGACCTGGAAGTACCAAAAGGCCCCTGGTTGGGTCTGCCAACAGCCAAACTCCGCTGTTCTGAACAGCTATGCGCAGTCCAACCTGGTCTGCCAACAGCGAGGCTCCGCTGTTCTGAGTAGCTATTCGCACCCCCGGGCGGTCAGCTCGCCTATTCTCCCTGGGCGAGCGCGAGCCGATAGGGGCGAGTTGCCTGTCTTCTGCCGGGCGGATCGGCAGCCAGGTCGCGTACGGGGGGTTGGCCGGCGGGTCGCCAATCGCGGGTCCGGCTCGCTTGCTGCGGGTCGCCAGCTCGCTCGCCTGAGATGGGCGGGAGCGGCCCAGCCCTTCAGTCGTTCAGCCCGTTCTGCCACTCGGGTGCGGGTCGCGGGGACAGGCCTGCTCAACCTTCCTGGCGGGGCCCGCTCGCCGGACACAGGGTTGTACACAATCCCCGCTCTTTTTGAGCTTGAATCAAGCTCGGAAAGAATCATCCAACCCGCGTGTTCGGCGAGCTCTGTGCTGAGCTGGCAGGGAATCTTCTGGTAGGGGCCCACTGTCCTGCTATAAATACGCACCGCTAACCCCTGAAGGAGGCTCCCTTGGGGTTCCTTCATTTCCTTTGAGCAGTCCTTAATTTCTCGATGCCGGTCAGCGAGGAGGTGCGAGCTCGCCTGGCGGCAGCGAGCCTGAAGACTCAGGAGGAGGCCCTCGAGGCTGCCCCTTGGTTATCACGCGGGTCTCCCGGCCCTGTCTTCAGGCCGGCGAAGGGGAAGATTGTCAGGCGGTCTCTGGCGGGCGACTGTCCGGGCTCCAGCTCGGCCGCGGGTGTCGAGGTAATCCCCGGTGGACGTGACCTTCCGCGAGTTATTGCTGTACCTTTGACCCTTTGTTTTGCAGGCGATCCCCTGTGATGAATGAGACATCCTTGATGTCCGGGGGGTGCATCCTGATCTGGTGGTAACCTGAAAAGGCATCTAAAAACTCATTACAGAAAAGCCGACGGCGGAATCAACCAGCGCGTCGATCCGAGGCAAAGGGTAACAGTCCTTAGGACAAGCTTTATTAAGAAGAGAGAAATCGATACACAACCGCCAGCGGCCGTCTCCTTTTTTAACCATCACTACGTTTGAGACTCCAGCCGGGGTACTGAATTTCGGACATGAAGCCGGCTTTGAGAAGCTTCGCCACTTCCTCCCTGATGGGTTCCGCCAGCCTGTCCGCCGTGGACCTCTTCTTTTGCTGGACGGGGCGTGTTCCCGGGTCCAGGTTGAGGCGGTGGCAAGCCACATCCGCGTCAACCCCCGGCATCTCCGCGGCACTCCAGGCGAAGATGTCCACGTTCTTCTGGATGCACTCCAGCATCCTGCCCTGCTCCTCCGGGGTCAGCCCCCCGCTGATGCGGATCTTCTCCATCCTGCCTCCACGGGTGAGCACCTCCATCTCCACCACTTCCTCTGCAGCCTCCAGCCTGGACTGCTCCGCCCATCCTTCAGCATCCCCTTCCTCTGGAACGGGACCTCTACCTCCATCTCCCCTCCTACGGCCCTCACTTCGGCCACTTCCTCCATATCTCCTCCTTCCGCCTTCTCTGCGTAGTCCTCCTCCATCCTCCGCCCCATCTCCTCGGCTCTTTCCTGCCAAGAGATGGTGTTTACCGCGGTGACGTAGCATTCCCGCGCCACCTTCGGGTCTCCCCTAACCCTGACCTGCACCCCCTCAGCGTTGAACTTCAGGCACTGATGGAAAGACGAGGGGACGCAGCGGAAGGCGCTGATCAAGGGCCTCCCGAATATTGCGCTGTAGCTGCTGGGGGCGTCTACAATGACGAACTTGCAGTTTCGGGACTGCCCCCCCAGGGTGACATGGAGGCCGACTCCTCCCTCTACCTCCTTCCTTTCTCCTGAGAACCCGAACAAGGGCCCGTCCGAGGCCAGCACCCTCTTAGCTTCCACCTGCATCGCGTCAAACGCCTTTTTGAAGACGACGTTCACGGAGCTCCCATTGTCCACGAGGATCCGAGAGACAGTGAAGTTCTCGATGGCGGCCTTGATGACCAGCGCATCACAGAACGGATTCTCGTGGTCCGGCATATCACTTCTGGAGAAGGTGATCCTCTCCTCTGGCGGCGGGGTTTGGGACGTAGAGGCGACGCTCCGCCGGTACATGGTGTGGAGACTTGCCTTGCGGGAAGCCTCGACTCCCACTCCCCCGTGGATCACTCCGATCCCTCCTCGGGTCCCCACATCCACCCGGTCTTCACAGCGATCCTCCTCCGCCCGAGGCAGGACCTCCTCGATCCTCACTTCCTGCCGCACCTCCTCTTGCTGCTGCTGCCGACCCCTGTTCCCTCTCATCTCCAAGAACTCAGGGCATGTGGCTGTTGCGTGCCCCTCTTCCTGATGGAAGTCGCAGTAGGGCAGCTCCACCCTGAACTCTCTTCTCCTCCTTCGCATGACCCCTCTTCTTGCTCCCAGGGCTATGGCCATGGCCTCCTCCTGATCGGGAGCCGCGGCCTCTGACCCTGCCTCCAGCCTGGTGGGTGGAACTGGTCCTGCCTCCCCTGATAGTGACCTCTCCCGTAGTATCCCCTCTGTGGCCCCTGCCCCTGCCACTCTGGTCTCCAGCCCAGCCTACGGTCGGGCTCCTGACGCCCCCACCCCGGCTGCTGTCCTTGGAGCTGCCTCTGCTCCCTCTGCTCCCTCTGCCTGGGCTCCCCCTCCTTTCTTCCTGTCCTCTTCCTCCCTTCGACTCCTTTTCCTCCTCAGTCGCCCACCTGGCCAACTTCCTTGCAAATTCGGGGTTCGACGCCTCCCCGTCGACCTCTCTTGCCGCCCTCTCCATCAGCTCCTCGTAGGAGAGGGGGGAATTCTCTTCAGCTCCATGCGGAAGAAACCCTGCTGCAGGCCCAGTGTGAAGGCCATCATCAGACTGTGGCCCGGCATCTCCTGGACTTGGGTAACCTCCTCCTGGAACCGATCGACGTAGCTCCCCAACGTCTCGTTCACCCCCTGCTTTATGTGGAACAGGGACTCAGACTCCTTCTTCCTCTTCTTTGAGGTAGTGAACCTCAACATGAAACCCCGGCGCAAGTCTTCGAAGCAATAAATGGAACTAGCCGGCAGCTGGTGGAACCACTCCCTTGCCTTCTCTCGGAGGGTGATGGCGAAGAGACGGCACTTGAATCCGTCCGACATCTGACGGATGGAGACTACGTCTTCGAACCACTGGACGTGCTGAACCGGGTCTCCCTTCCCGGTGTAGTAGGTCATCTCGGGCTCCCTGAACCCTTCTGGCACTGGTGCTGAGGAGACCAGCTCGCTGAATGGACTGCTTCCAACCACCGGGCGAGCCGGCGAGTCCCGCGAGCCCAACTCGCCGAATCGACCTCGGCCTGCTGAGCCGGGGAAGAGCTCGCGCCCCGAGAGCTCGCTCCCCCGGCCTTCCTCAGCCACTTCCTTCCCGGCTCGCCTGCCAGGAGCGTCTTCGCCTAAGGAGGGGGCGGCCGCGATCTGGGCTGCCGGAGTCGAGCACTCGGCCCGCACGCCGAGTGCGATCTTGACGAGGTCCAGCACCTCGTTCCTGAAGTCTTCAAACATTCCCACTGTTGCGAGAGGCGGAGGGGGCGGCGAGTTCTGCCTGTCGGATCCTTGACCTCCCGTCATTGAGCTCGCCGAAGCTTTTCTGCGCTGACCACTCTCCACGCTCACCGCACCAAAATATTGAAACCGGAACCCGGCCTCCTGTGGAGTTCTACCCTTGGGGAAGGGGTGGTCTCGCGCCTACTTTGCTCCTGCAAGAAAAACAACGAGAGAGACAAGGGAAAACAGACCCAAGGGCTCGGCAGGGAGGTCCCACCACAAACCCGGAAGATCTCTGAGCGCTTCCCCTCCTTAGCCAAGAACCGAGCTAAGGTACCCTCAGAGAACACTTGAGAATGAGAGCAAGGAGGTACTGAAAGCGTGTCCTCTGAGGTACCCCTTGGGTCTTATTTATAGATTTTCAGAATCTGAACTGTCAATAACCAAAAGGACTGACCTGGAAGTACCAAAAGGCCCCTGGTTGGGTCTGCCAACAGCCAAACTCCGTTGTTCTGAACAGCTATGCGCAGTCCAACCTGGTCTGCCAACAGCGAGGCTCCGCTGTTCTGAGTAGCTATTCGCACCCCCGGGCGGTCAGCTCGCCTTCAGTTCTCCCACAGGAGGCGGGCGCGGTCTGGCTTCGTGGCTCGCTTATTCTCCCTGGGCGAGCGCGAACCGATAGGGGCGAGTTGCCTGTCTTCTGCCGGGCGGATCGGCAGCCAGGTCGCGTACGGGGGGTTGGCCGGCGGGTCGCCAATCGCGGGTCCGGCTCGCTTGCTGCGGGTCGCCAGCTCGCTCGCCTGAGATGGGCGGGAGCGGACCAGCCCTTCAGTCGTTCAGCCCGTTCTGCCACTCGGGTGCGGGTCGCGGGGACAGGCCTGCTCAACCTTCCTGGCGGGGCCCGCTCGCCGGACACAGGGTTGTACACTGCTGGAGCTGAGATTTCTGCTTCTGTTGGAGGTGCTGCAGCTTCTTCATTAAGCATCTCCCCCTTCCTGGTTTCAGTGTAAACTGGAGCCAGGCCCCTGAATGAATAGGGGCAGCAGTGAAGGCAGAAAGTTGAGCAGAGAGGGTGGAGATAGAAGTAGCAAGAGGTGTAATGGCCTCTGCTATGATTGATTTTATGAGGGGTGTGATGATAGCAATGATGGAAGATATAGTGGAGGGGTCCAATGTTGGAGCAGTGGATGTTGCAAATGTTGTGTGAGTAGAAACATGTGGAGGAATGATATCATGAGGAGGAGGAGAATTGAGGAGGGAGGTCAGAAGATCAAAAGCTGGAATGGAGGATAGGTGAAGTGGAAGAGGAGATGAAGGTGGTGTTGATGGTTGGTTTTCCTGAAGGGTGGAAGATGGGATCTCTGTAAGATCAATTTATGGAGATGTAGGTGGAGTAGGAACCGGAGTAGAGTGTTGTTGTTGTTGCAGTAAAGGTAGTTGTTGTGGTTGTGGAGTTGGAGAGATGGTTGGGACTGTTAGTGGAAGTGTAGGTGGAATAGCTGGAAGAGATGATAAGGGTGGAATGATCTCTTCATCAGGGTGGGGAGTGGCTCTTACAGCCCTGGTGCTTTAAGAAGCTGGGGTGAAAGAGATTGAAGCCTTAGATAGCTTGGCAATGGTCCTCTCCCACCGGCCAAATAAGGCACTGGTTAGCCTTTTACTGGCATTTATGAATATGGTCGGTGAGACCAGTAATTCATCAGCTTTTTCTTTCAGGAAGATCCCTAGGATCCTTCCAAAGTATACTTCTTTCTTGTTGTTCTTTTTCTTTATCAAATCAAATATGATTTGAGCCTAATCCACTTCTTTCTTATTAATTACTGTGCACATAACCAGAAACTGGTGTCTGGTAATGTAGTCATGGGCAGTATACTTTCCCAGCAAAACCTTTCCTACAATATCTGCCAAGAACTTAAATTCGGCAGACAGATGTTTCTTTAACAACTTATGAGGATCATCTCCAGTATATCCCATTAAACTTAACATCTCATCATATTCTTCAGAATCAATTTCTAACTGTTCTTCACCATTAATCAAACCAAAAATCTCAGTAAGTACAGCAGGAGATAAAGATACAGAGTTACCCGCAATTATTCTGATCATAGTGTTCTCCTCTGATGTAGATGTATAAACCCACTCTCTGATTTCAGTTGCAGACAGTTTTATCCTTGTTGACATCAGATTTTTCAGTTTCTGTTCCTCGAGAAGTTCCAGTATATGCAGAAATATTGGATCTGAATGTTGAAAGGATTAGAAGTCGACATCAAAGCCCGTGTCAAACTTCATTCCGGTTAGGGCACCTGCTGGAATAGCAATTGGAATCACCTGCAAGAGAGACAAACGACGATCAAGTGCAAGAGAATAGAAAGCGCGGGACGGAGGTCGAAGAAAAACCTAGATATAAGATTTTCCAGAATATGAATCGACAAACTCCGGTCCACGAAAATTAAGAAATTCTTCGACTTGAGATCGACGAAATAATTAATAGTCAAATAATTCGTCGAGCTCTGTCTGAAGATTTGAAGACATTTCGTCGAGCTCCGTTCGACGAAAGTGTACTGAAGTGCATTTGTCGATCTCCGTTCGACAAAAAACAACTTCACTCTCAGAGATTTCATCATCCTACGCTCGACAAATATCTCACAAACTTTCCATAGTTTGTCGAGCTCCGTTCGACGAACTTTGGCAAATTCATCGAGTTCAGACTTAACCTAAACTAAGTCTTCTTCATTGATCATTCCCAGCTAATTTATAAAGAAGAGATGATTTCTCTCATCCAGAGGTTTTGCGAATATATCAGCTCTTTGTAAATCAGTGTAGATATAGACAAGCTTAATTTTGTTTTTGTCTACACACTCTCTTATGAAATGATGCCTAATGTCTATATTCTTTGTCCTACTGTGATGGACTGGATTCTATGCTATGTATATAGCACTTGTGTTATCACAAAGTAGAGTTGAATTATTTAAGTTGATACCATAATCTAATAATTGATTTTGTATCCATAGCATCTGGGAATAATAGCTACCTGCTGCAATGTATTCTGCCTCAGCAGTTGAGGTAGATACAGATGATTGTTTCTTACAAAATCAGGATACTTATCTCATACCCAGGAACTGGTAAGTTCCTGAAGTGCTTTTTCTATCCACCATCCGTCCAGCAAAATCAGCATCTAAGTATCCAGTTAACTCAAATTATGATTCTGTGGGATACCATAGGCCTAGACTAGGACAACCCTTTTATATATCTCAAAATTCTTTTTAGGAAAATAAGGTGAGATTCTTTTTGGTTCACCTGGAACCTATCACAAAGGCATGTGACAAACATGATATCAGGTCTGCTTGTTGTAAGGTATAACAGGGATCCAACAATGGCCATATATAGATTCTGATCCACAGGTTTCTCATGTGCATCTGAATCAATTACAACATTTGTAGTCATAGGGGTCTTCTTTGCTGAGGCATCATCCATCCCAAACTTTTTGATAAGCTCTTTAGCATACTTGACTTGGGAGATGAAGATGTCATCAGGGAGCTGCTTCACCTGTAGACCAAGGAAGTAGGAAAGCTCGTCTATGCCACTAATTTAAAATTTAGAATGCATGAGATCAGAGAATCTCTTGCATAATTGAAAGATATTGTACCTAACCACCTAGAGGGGGGGGGGGTGAATATGTGACTTAAATCTTTTTAACTTTTTAGGCAGAATTCAGAATATATCACAGAATTATAACTACTTTCGCACAGCAAGCAATCAGCAATCACAGCAACACACATGCACACAGTGAACACCCAGGTTTATAGTGGTTCTCCAAGGTTTGGGTACATCCACTTTCCCCCTTCGTCTATCTAGTAGTGTACTAGATTCAACCAAACTCCTCCACTATCTCAGATCCTCAGATCTTACACTCAGAACCCCAAAACAGGTTCCTACAGCTCAGGCCCAAGGCCCTACAACTCAGTCTTCTCCAAAGACCTACACTCAGCTTCTTCACAAAGCCTACACTCAGCCACAAGGCCTACACTCAGCCATAACAGGCCTACACTCAGAGATACCAATCTCCTACACTCAGGCACACAGGCCCTACACTCAACCTTTATAATTGCAGGCTTACAACTCAGATCCCTAAGGATCCTACAAGAAATTAGAATACAAAGTTTATACCTACAACTCAGAGAATAGAGAGAAGAGTTGATAGGTTCTTGATGAGTTCTTGGATGAACTCTGCTGAGATCAATCTGACTTGGCTTTCTTCAAAGCTTCTTGAATGTAGAACACAATAAGATTGATCTCCTCTGCAGCTGATCATTGATCTCTGCAACTTAAGATTCAGAACAAAGTCTGAATCCTTCTTCACAGCCTGGTTCCAATGGCTGTCTTCTTGGATGGAGCTCTCTCTCTCCAACTACTTAGAACTTTTCTTGAAAGTCTTCAATGAAGTGTTTTTCAACAACTTTGATCTGTGTTGAATCTTCTGTTTCTGTAGACAGTGTAAGCCTATTTATAGGCCTTCTTCATGGTAACCGGCTGGTCCGGTTCATAATTGATTTCTGACAACTATGACAGGTGCAGTAGACCGGCTGGAATGGCAGCTGTCAAGTCATCCAGTCAGTTCTTGAAAATTCTGTAACTGTATGAAGGTGTCGAGACTGTCTGTCTTTAAGTGTCGACACTTATAGACTAAGTGTCGACACAAGTTGACTAAGTGTCGACACTAGCCTTCAAGGTGTCGACACAACCTCTTGTGTTGTAGAATTCACTTCTCGACACAGCTTCTTCTTCATGTGTCGACACTGATATTGAGTGTCGACACAACTCCTTGTTCTTCAGCACTTAGTTGAATTCTTGTAAGTGTTGACACAACACCTTTGTGTCGACACATCTTCATGTGTTGAACTTGTTCAGTGTCGACACATCTTCTTGGTGTCGACACATGCCTTCTGTGTTGATACTTGCTGAGTGTCGACACTGCTCCTTGTGTCAACACATTCTTCTTCTGTTGAGACTTTGGCTGAGTGTCGACACATCTCCTTAGTGTCGACACTTGTACTTAGAATATTTTGTTGAACTTTGCTGAGTGTCGACACAGCATCCTAGTGTCGACACTTTCTTCATGTACCGAGTCTTCTGCTATGTGTCGACACATTCTTCATTGTGTCGACACTTTCTTCAAGTGCTGAGTCTTCTGCTATGTGTCGACACATTCTTCATTGTGTCGACACTTTCTTCAAGTGTTTACTTTTCTGCTGAGTGTCGACACATTCTTTATTATGTCGACACTTGTACTTAGACTCTGCTAACTTTTGCTGAGTGTCGACACAGCCTCCAAGTGTCTACACTTTCTGATGTCGACACAGTTCCTCTGGGTGTCGACACAACTGCTAAGTGTCGACACAGTTTCACTGGACTTTTCTTCATTGAGTGTCGACACAGCTCCTTGTGTCGACACTTTCTGTTTTGTGTCGACTCTGCATCCCTGGTGTCGACACAAGTACTCCAAGTGTCGACACTGCTTGCCCGGGTGTCGACACAAGTCTTCTTAAGTGTCGAAACTTTCCCTCTGTGTGTCGACATATGGACTTAGAAACTTTTTCATTTTTCCTGCAAATACTTAACCTGCACAAGTAAACTCAACATACATCAAATACATTTTGATGTATATCATTGAGTAGGGTGAGGCTTCTTCAAATCAGGTACATTAGAACCAATGTACCCAACAATCTCCCCCTATTTGGAGAAGTCATAACCCTTAATCAATGATATACACCATACAGAATAAAATCATAGCATGATGTACAGCAGGATTATATAACAAGGCAAACATAAACATGTATTAATCAAAACATGTAAACACAGATATCATCTCAGAACAATTATGAAATAGATTTATAACACATCACATTGTTCTAACACTTTGTCATATTCATCATACAAAAATTTACAGAGTGTTTTAAAATCAAAATATTACAACTGTAAACTTAAGATAAATCTATTCTAATTCTGATCAGCCTCCTTAATCACAATTCCTTTTCCTGATTGTACTTTGGCTTGTACAGGGGCATCAACAACTTCAGTATCAGCAGGCTTTTTTCCTTTCAGATCCTTCTTCTTTAGCTCTTCAGCTTGAATCTTTTGCCTCTCAAAGTAATGATATGGCTTGGGAAAGTACTTGCTAGGCTCCTGGGCAGTAGGAGGTAGCTTTCCCATCTTGACCTTCCTTCTATATTGCACTATGGCTTCTTGCCTATTCTCATGCTTCCTCCATTCTAGTTCAGAAAACCATTTGTTTCTATCTTGAATGTTATATTTGGCAGCCTTCCATGCAGTTAAGATAATGTTTCTTGAAGTGGGCCTCCACTGCTCAAAATCTGGTCTTTGTTCAGCTTGCTCTCTGAACCACTTTTTAGACAGTCTGGCTTCTTGTTCTTTCAGCAAAGCTTCTTGCATAGCCTTAGATACTGGCTGAACCACCTTTTCTAGAATAACATTTTGCTTACCCTCAGGGGGGCTATATATTGTCTGCATATCAGCTTGTATATCAAAATCTGGAGGAGGGTAGATTACTTGAGCCACTTCAGGTTGCTCCCCTCCTAGATATGCAGGATGTATCCCAGATTCTGCTACATTGTCATCATCACATAAAGGAGGATAACCAAGAGTTGCTCTGATAGAATTAGAAATCCACTTGGCATGATCAGAGCTGGCTTTGACTGACACACGGCCTAGGACACGGGCGTGTCCAAGGCCGTGTCAGCAAGTCGACGAACTTCGCTCGACGAAGTGTCGAGAAAGTGAACACGGCCTGGAGCCCAGGCATGTTCGAGTAGACACGGGCTAGGACACGGGCGTGTCCAATACCCGTGTGAGTCTCGGGTTGTTTTCGGAGCTGCGTCGATAGGGGCACACGGCCGACCACACGGTCGTGTCAGTTGGAACACGGGCGTGTCAGGTCGAACACGGGCGTGTTGGATGCCCGTGTGTTGTTCCAGGCGCGTCAATTTTGATGGCGAATGGGGGACACGGCCCTGGACACGGGAGTGTCGCAGGTCGTGTTCGGCCCAGTATTAGCATTTCAGGCCCGAATCAAGTCCGTTCGTTTCTTTACTTTGGGATCCAACGGCTGGGGGTTATTCGTGATGGGATATACCCGGGATTGGACCTTTGAAACCCTCATTCTTACTTGAGTGGTTCTCTTTCTAAGATAACCATTTTATATTATAACGGCTGGGGGTTTCTAAATAGCTATACAATTGATGAAATGAAACAATATTTTCACCATTTTATATTATCACAGGCCGCAACCATTTTTTAAAATTTTTGAACTATATTGTCTTAGAAAGTTTTACGACTTCATCTTTCTACTTGAATGAGCACACAAATTGTACTCTGGTCGATTAACTATGATTTAAAGCATATTGAACGAATGTGCATTGTTTTTTATTGAATTAAACAATCACCATGGCACAGCACAGTTGTAGAACGTTATTATGAAATGAGGCAGCACGACGAAGGACATTGGACATCATACATTATATTTATTTCCACATTTATTGTATTTCTTCACATAATTATATCGCATTTATTTTGGGTCTTTGGTTGGTTATGATTTTATGTAGTGTTGTTAGAGTTTTGTTATTTTTACTCGGGTGGGCTTATGTCCTAGGACATGCTGAGTATTGTTGACACAAGGGTAAATTATATTCGGCACCCCTGAAATTTATTGGAAAGACATTCTCTATAGTGTTCAAATGGACATTTGTAAGCCTTATTTTGTTCACTTTTACCCAAATGAGAACAATTTCTACTTAAAAATAAATTAAATTTCAATTTCCTATGAATTCCAGGTGTGTCAAACGTACTTCACTCTTGAAATAATTTGGCATCCAGAAGAGTTAAAGATCCTCTTATCCCTTGCCAAATCCCCTGCTCTTCTATTCAATTCCTTCTTGGCGTGCGGCTCAAGATCTAGAGGGGTGATCGACATTGGTTTGCAACTTTAAGGGCACGGGGCTTGCTCGATCGGGGCTCCTCACACGGCAACCGTTGACGTAAGATGGCCTCCCATTCACTGCCTTGCCTCCTCTTCCCGATAGCATCACCTACAACCGGTTCATATCTCCTCACCAAGTGTTGTGTTTCCAACAGCCAACTACAAGTGATATCTCCAATGCCCGGACTAACTCATCCCTATCTATCAGTGACCACTCTTCCACAACCCCTCGATGCCCAACTTAGGCAACATTCGCGGTCTTGCGCACCCCGTCAGGTGATGCAATCCTTCGTATGGACATGTGACAACTTGTTATTAGTGTCGACCATAACGTGATTGATCGACCTCATGAGGCAATGATTAAATTTGTGCTTATGTTGATCAGTTGATGATGGATCAACTGACGCGTTTGAAACCAGGTAACAAGCCACTTTGGACGACCTCTCGGCCTTTCTGGAAACTCTCACTTTACTTAAATGAGGCAGCGACGACTATTACCGCGACAGGACTGGAGTTGTTTTCATGGAGGGCATTATCACTAAGAGAAGCAAGCTCTCACCGACACATTACATGGTAGTGAGAAAGTACGGAGATCACAAAAGAGATGGTTCTGCCCTCTGTAGCTTATCCTAGTTTTTGCATATCACTCAGAAAGATAAGATTTCCATACCTAACCATCTCCTTGTATACTTGGAAATGGCAAAATTGTAATAATAAAAATTAGTAGTTAAAGTTTATAAAATTACATGCTCTGGAATATACTACTTGGAAGATAACTTTGTCCCCGATGAATGTGATAATGGGGGAAGTTTTCATTCACATGCTGGGCAGCCGCAATGGGTGTAGATCCATGACACCGACATCGTCAACATGTATTCATAAATAAATTATTTTATGCCAACTAATATGCACATCGAAATGATGACGTAAATTGATGTAATATTACAACAACAAAAATATTATTATGTATATTGAGTTACCTATTAAAGTCGTAACAAAACGACGTACATGATTAGACATGGAATTGTAATGAAATAAGGTTAATTTTAATGTGCACTCAATACAGTAAACAAAAGGGATAGATTTAAATGGGACAGACTAAGGACGGGCAAAGGAGCCGTTCCACAAGCGTGACTCGTGAGTGATAATGTGTGCATGCCACGACTTAGTAAAGAGAACGGGTCACGATAAAAGGGAAGCAAGCCGAGCCTTCTTCTATTTCCACATGCAGAGCTCCTCATCTCCCTTCATCAAAACAGCTTGATAGGAATGAATTGGTTTTCCGCACACCTTACCATTTTGCGAGAGAAAGAAATTGTAAAATTCTTTTAGACGGAGGCACTGGGTGGCGCTTTATATCAAAGATTGGTGGGCAGTACTTGTTGTTCATACCATACAATTCATAAGTGTCTTTTTTTCACACGGTTCCATCGTTCTTTTCTTTGTATTATGTAATATAACCTAATACTTCATTTATTTGTAATGGACGAAGGGTTTTCCTGTGAAGAAGATGCCGATTTCAACAGAGAGGGTTGAGGAAAGGTTTCCAAAGAAGACCCTCCCCAAGCAAAAGAGAGGGTCAAAATCAAATAAGCCCAACAGATCCCACCGAGAGGTAGGAGAAAAGTAAAAGAGGGAATATAAAAATAGTGGAGCAGAGCAGTCGGGTGGGGCAATCTGAGATAGTGGAGCATACCACGCTTGTTGAGGGCGAAGAGAGAGTCGAGAGGATAGTACTGATGACGAAGGAGGCCAAAACCAGAGACACAAGCGGGTTGCCGGTTTTTATAACCACAGAGTAAGAGGATGGTGCCTCCTCTGAACTATCCAAAAAGATCCCTTCGATGATGTCAGAGGAAGGGAGAGTATCACATATGATTTAGGCATGGTGGCATATTCCGCAAATGATATGAATTTGTTATGGGCGTTGGACATCTTGGATTTAGTGGCAGATAGTTGTAAAGCATCTTTCATCGCCTTTAAGCATACTCATAGGATGAGAGTATGGACTGGAAGTTGCAAAGAGACCAAAAGAGAACAAAGATTTTGGAGGTGTACCTCGCGGTAGGTATTAAATTTGCTTTTTGCCATAGTCACATGAGTGGCACTTTCTCCTTAGCCAATTAAGTTCGCTCATATGTTTAGCAGGATACCGAAAAGGGAAAAGGGAGGCGAAGGAGCCAAGGAGGAAATATGAGCAGGAGGGGAAACATCAGGGGGCGAAGGCCAAAGTGCAGTCAGAGACGGAAAGATATCATAAGTGTTATTTAGGCTAGATCGCTCACGGGGAGGAACTTTAGCGACAACTTGGATTGGGGTGGTGTGATATGAAATATCAAGGTGAGCTTTGACGGGAGTTGGAAGAGGAGAGGGCATAGAATGAGAAGCTCAAGGCCGATCTGGACATAGATGAAGCTTTAACAACGGAGCGGGCGGAGGAGGTTAGGGAGACTGGGATGGAGGTCGTGAGATTAATGTTGGATTTGCTAGATAATATTAATTGTGACGACTATTTGTAAAGATATACTACATTTCTGACAAATAACTATGATTAATTGTCACATCTACTTTGTGATCAAAAATAATTACATTTTACTGCCATAGATTTGTTTAACTAAAAGCTAATGGAAGTATGAAACAAATCTTAAATATATTTGAAGATGCAAAGTGGAGGGCTACACGGGCATGTTAATAGCTTAAGAAATAAAATTCATTCATACAATTGTATTTGTTAAATCACAACAAGGTACAAAATAGGATTATTTTGTATTACCATAGCATGTTAATAAAAAATAATTAAACAAAAAAAGAAAAAAATTAGTACCTGAATATTTTCGATGTCACCCAAGCCAATATTTATATCAACATACGAAATTGCTCTAGAGTTTAAAGGATCGTCATCTTTACTATTATGAGATCTGACTTTCATGGTATGTAAGCCCAGCAAACACTGCAATAATGCAGTAATAAGAGGAAAAAATGACGAAAAATATGGAGTGCAAAAAGAATATGTGGGTATTTCAAATTTACTCACATAAAATCACATTTAAAATTTACCAACATGAAAACCTTAAATCCTAATGCAAACACCCAAGTTTTATCGAACATCATTAAAAGCATCTTACAACTCGTACGTAGGCATATTCAATATGGATACAATGCTAAGTTGGTAGCTATCATGCTATATTCCTTGTTTTGCAGAGGTTGTAAGATACAAGCAATTTTTACAAACTTATAAACATGATGTAACCCCGAATTAGGGACTCAATAGTAAGTAGTTGGCGGTCGATTTTAGCACGAGCAACATACATTAGATTCCTTGAATAATAAAAAGTGGTAATCAACTAAACGTTCGATGAAATCCGTGCCCGGACAACCTCCACGCCAAACTGGGCCTAAATATTTTTTTATTAGAAAACAATATTGTTTCAAGGAATAGAATTGATAGGATTGCTCATAAATCTCAAGACAATGTTTACGGCATATTCATTATTGGGCCCCGAATTTAGGAGATAGATTAAAGATAAAACTAGATATCTATACTTCTTTGGTTCCTTTTTCTTCTTTTATGTATTTTAAAAGTTTTTCACTTTATGTTTAGCAAGCAATTCCATGGCGTATTTTTGTTGCTCCAAGCTCTTGCTTTATTTGAAGTCTTAAAAAATATTTCATTAAGTCAAGGTCTATCACTTCATTTTTTAATTTCATCATGGACTTGAATTCCTCGATCATGGAAAGACAATTCCCTGTTACCACCAAATCATCGACATGAAGACATACTAGCAAAAACTAATATGCATTTTGTTTGAGGTAAAGAAAGGGTTCACAAGGGAATCGAGTGAATCCTTGTGGAATCATATATGAATAAATATTATAATGTTGGGCTCGTGGTGCTTATTTAAGTCTGTAGAATTTGTATTTTCTCTTCTCCTTGTTTAATTTTAGGTTGGTGGTTGATTTGAGCATATTTTTTCATAGATATCTCCGTTGAGAAACGATGATTTTACGTCCAAGTGATATGTTGTGATGGGATTCCCCAAAATCCAAAATGGTCGGATCAGAGATTTTTTGTCATTATCTCGACTGGCTCGCCCAGACGATTCCAGCATGTTTGTTCTCGCGCAATTTTGATGTCGGGATGCGTGGGGGGCACGATCACGAAAGCTGTGCACGTGTCGGACACATGTCCGCAGAACGGAGGCGCGAACTACGCGGACGCGCAAGCTGCGGGCTCCAACACGGTGGTCGTGTCTTGCCCAAGTAGATTCCAAGCACACAACGAGCACAAGCGGGCAGCGCGCACCTGCGCGCAAGCATATGTCGCATGTGCGCCCCCACCGTCGTCGTGCCACCATGCACGTTGTCGCAGCTAACGCCGGCAAGCTTGACCGGACTGCCAAACCCCCCGAATCGCCCCCCCCCCCCCCCGGGGGGGGGGGGGGGGGATGGTGGTCATATCTCTAAAAATCATGATCCAGGCGATCGGAATTATGTGTTCCTATTCGCCCGCTCAATCATTGTGGGGGGGGGCGCAATTATGTGAACATACCCCTGAAAAAACTATAATAATGTGCATAAGCCTTCATTTGCAAGGGAAGGAAAAAAAGAAAAAGAGTTCTAAGATTTTCCAGCGAAGACTCTGCTCATTCTCCCACTCAACGCGCCCTTCCTGCGTGTCAATTTCGCTTTGGAGATCACTCCAACAAGTGCTCGTCAACACTATTTTCTGCTCAAGGCCTTAAAATACTTGAAAGCGAGCAGTGATTTGTCACCGTCTAAAACACTAACTCATGTACTCAAATATAACTAAACGCTAGAGAATTTCGTCAGAACTGGGCCTAGCCACATGGTTTTTTTCATTTTTCGAGTTTTTCACGTAAAAATCAGGGTCTGTTGTTGGTTCTCCATTTTGTCTGTTTGTGTGCTCGACTCACTCTCTCAAGCTAAGACAATTTGATTCTTTTGGTCCGTGAGAGCGTTTAGAGACCCGCAATAGGCTGAATATTTGATTTGTGCGGCAAAAGTAAGAGCAATTTTGATTGTATTCATTGGCACAATGGATGCAAAAGTTTCATTAAAGTCTTTTTCAGATTTTGGGAATACAACTTCGCTACCAATTGAGCTTTATGTTTTGGTATGGAACCATTTGAATTGTATTTTGTTTCTAAGATCCACTTTAATCCAACAATTGTTTTATTTGTTGGTTGGGGAACAATTTGCCTAAGTGTTATTTTTCTCTTTCATCTTTAATTTTTTTCCATAGCTTTTTTCCGTACTTCTTCCCTACAGGCTTCTTCATAATACAATAAGGTAAATAAGAGAGCTGAGCCTTCTTCATGTTCGAAACTAGTTTTCTTTTCTTGGTGGCTGTCGTGACTAATGTTGATGGGGTTCCCTAAAATTCATCTTAAGTCACGACTGTTTTCAAGATCGTGAACTCGATCAGAACGCCAAAATGAACCAACTCGACCACACAAAATCTCACCCCTAACAGAACAGCCTTGATAGTTGATGGTACGCACACGTGCTCCATTGGGTGCGCGAAGGGGCAGACCACACACCTGCACATGCACCTGTATGCGCGCACCTGCGTGCGGGCAGTGGCCAGACACACGTGTAGACTGCGCACGCAAGCGTAGCCCGCGCAGGGAATGAGTGTTCCTGTGGGCAAGCCATCCATGTTCATTCTGGTGGTCTTATTGTTTAACCACTACTCTATTGATCTTAATTCATTACTTAACAACAATAGGTAAATGTCATCCGTATAGGATAATAATCATTTTTATATGTTACTAATTTAAAACAATCTTGATAAAAGGGGAAAGGAAACATTTTATACCTTGTTCAATAACAGTTTGACATCCAATGATAGCTTGAATGGAAGATTTTAGCACTTGGTGAGAGAATTTGTAGTCCTTACAAAGTTGCTTTTCAAACCTTCTGTCTTCAACAAAACCAAGGACCTGAAACATTGTATAGCTTGGTTAATAACAGCTTGGCTTTTTCAGAACAAAGGAGTGGTCTATCAACCATAGAAGAGCGGTTATCATGCTTTTATTTTGTCTAGCGCAGATAGCAACTCATCTCTCCGTCCCCAGCATCACATGAGGTTAGCCTCCGTCCACTGCAGCAAGTCATGTCTCCGTCAACAACGGATCCTCAAGTTAGCTGCCCTTCTATGCTTCAAGGAAAAAAGAAATGGAAATCGCCGTCGTATTGCCTGAAAAGAGGAAGCATCGGTGATAGATCGCACAGTGTTAGCTTCATTTTGAGAATAAATGTTTGGAGGGGGGAGAGATGGAGAAGGGGGAAGAAGGAGAGAGGGTTAGAGTGGGAGAGAATACCAGGAGGAGTGCGACGGGATGAGCTGCTCGCAATCTGTGGAGAGGAGAGGTGCTCGGGAAGAAGGGCAGAGGTGGAAGGACCGAAAAACGTGGAAGAAAGCGAGATGGGGGCGCTAGAAGGCGAACGAGGGTTGCGAGAGTGAGGTGCGGGAGGTAGGGTTTAGGGAGAGATGTTTGCGGAGACGGCGAGAGTGAAAGCATGAGCGGGCTTGTGCGAGCGAGTAATAGCGAAGGAATGCCGAATCGGACGGTCGGAAGACATTTCTGATGGATTGAACGATTAAGATCTTTTTGGAGAGCCTCCAGTTACATCGTTGAATGTGATTGGTTGGTGATTTTTTTTTTTTGTATATATATATAGTATAAATATATATATATATATATATATATATATATATATATATATATATATATATATATATATATATATATATATTAATAAGGCTGTTTAGGTAGAGGCGTCGGTCACGGGAAAATGACGATCCAGTCCTCCCACCGCTTCTCCCCTGCTTCGGTCACGGCGACATCGCGTTAAAACCCTCCCCCCGCTGCTCGCATGCTCCGTCCACGCGGCTATGGCGGCCGAAATCGCTGGCCCACCCTCCCCTCACCATTCGATGCGCCGTCGCACCGCTCTTGCCGCGTGCCGCCCCCGACGCGTCCCGCCCCCTCCGCGTGCCGTCCCCGACGCGTGCCGCCCGCGCCGCGTGCCGCCCCCGCCGCATATGCTGTCGCTGTTCCCACGGGTATATTTCCCCCAACCTCCGCATCTTCTTCTCACTCGCTTCTCTCTTCCTCCGCCATTTCCGTCGCTTTTGCTCCTCACCCGACCAACAGTCACACTGTCTTTCAGGGAGGCGTTCTCAGTCCATCCGCACGTCCGCTGGAGATAACGCACCGCATCTGCTGTTTATGCTCCTCCCGATTTCGAACCTTTATTCTTGATTTCGTATAGCACGCACTGATTTCAGCCTTCCTCGGTTTCGCCTACGTGCAGGTTCGCAGCTCTCCCTCACATTTGAAAAAGCCCCTTCCTTCGCATCAGCGCCACACCTGTTGTTCCGCCACCGCGCCACCACAGCTAGGTAATTCTCTACTTTCTTCTCTGCTTTGGTGTACAGAATTGTTTTGCTCCTCCCGGTTCATGCCTACAGATAGTCTTACAATTTCTTCTGAGCTATCAGAAAAACACTGGAAATTAATGTCATTTTTGAATACATTGTTGTACGGTGTTTTTTTATGGTGGAATATGTCTCACGTACTCAACATTCAAGCATATATTATTTGAGCTATCAGAAAAACACTGGAAATTAATGTCATTTTTGGATACATTGCTGTACGGTGTTTTTTTATGGTGGAATATGTCTCACGTTGTACAACCTCGTATTCGTCACTATACGTTTTTAAGCTTTTTGGAGATTTTGCACTCTCGTTGGCCAATTTTGGCTCTAGCTTGGGAACATACTAGTAGGGGGAGGAAAAATATACCTCCACCCAGTGACCCTCTTTTGGGGGGCGGGTGCGACAAGTTGGCTAACACCCGCCCCGTCCCGATAGGTGTCTGGCGGCCTGGTGGGGAGAGACCGGCCAGGGGCCAGGGTCTCGCCCCAGCCTCCTTCTGCTTGGCGGCCTGGTGGGGCGAGACCGGCCGGGGGCCAGGGTCTCGCCCCCGCCTCCTTCTGCTTGGCGGCCTGGTGGGGCGAGATCGGCCGGGGGCCAGGGTCTCGCCCTTGCCCCCCCTGTTTTTACCGTTCTGCCCCCCGACGTGGTTGTTTTCTATTGGCCCAAGGCTTTTTGGGCGTAAGGGTATTTCGGTCTTTTTACCCCCAGGACTTTAAAAAACTATAAATAGACCCCCTTGGGTGCCTTGGAGAGGATCCTTTTTCTGAGTTCTCCTCCCTTAGCTTCTTCTAGGTAGAGTTGAGAGAGCTCTTCAAGGCACCCTAGCTCGAGCATTGGCTAGGGAGGGGAAGTGCTCAGGTAGCCTTCCGGGTGTGAGGTGGGACCTCCGCACTAGAGCCGAGGGTCTGTTCATAGTCTCCTAAGTCTCCGGTCCGTGACGTTCTCTCGAGTATAGTAAGTGTGAGGTCACCCCTTTCAGGGACCCCGAACTCCACAGAGGTCAATTTTGGCTTCAACACTTTGGTGCGGTGAGCGTGGAGAGTGACCAGCACAGAAGATCTCGAGAGAGTGTCATGATGGGGGGGTCAAGGAGGTAGTGATGATCTCGGCAAGCTCCCCAGCCCAGGACCCTTTGTTGGGAGGCAAGAGTTCATGGCCTCCATCCAAGGCATCATGGAGATGTTGCGAAGCATTGCTCCTCAGGGTTGTAGCTCCACCCCGATCCCCCAGGAGCTAGCTCCCCCCCTTCTCGGCGAGACAGCTTCAAGGGATCTCGACGAGACAGCTTCAAGGGATCTCGACAAGACAGCTTTCAGGGATCTCGGCAAGACAGCTTCCAGGGATCTCGGCGAGGCTGCCCCAAGGTGGTTAGGCGAGAGTGCCCCAGGGAGGCAGGAACCCAGGCAACTCCCATCTCCACCACATCAAGTTTTGGCGATCAGCCAAGGGAGAAAAAGACGAAGGAGGAATCGCTCAGGGGGAAGGAAACGAGGCCCCAAGGAATAGGGAGTGAGTGGAGAGATCTCACCCTAACTCGCCCAGAGTTCCATATGTATTTTCCTTGTAATAAGTATCCCCTGCCAAGTTAGGTCAGGGTAGTTTGTATGTAATGTCTTTTTTCTTTACCAAGTCTTTTTGCTCCGAGACGGTTCCGCTGTCAGGCTCTCACTAGCTGGCAGGGCAGGTTGACCTCTCGTGGAGGTCAGGTACCCTTTGCTCTGAGAGGGTTCCGCTGCCAGACTCCCACTAGCTGGCAGGGCAGGTTGACCTCTCGTGGAGGTCAGGTACCCTTTGCTCCGAGATGGTTCCGCTGTCATGCTCCCACTAGCTGGCAGGGCAGGTTGACCTCTCGTGGAGGTCAGGTACCCTTTGCTCCGAGACGGTTCCGCTGTCAGGCTCCCACTAGCTGGCAGGGCAGGTTGACCTCTCGTGGAGGTCAGGTACCCTTTGCTCCGAGATGGTTCCGCTGTCAGGCTCCCACTAGCTGGCAGGGCAGGTTGACCTCTCGTGGAGGTCAGGTACCCTTTGCTCCGATATGGTTCCGCTGCCAGGCTCCCACTAGCTGGCAGAGCAGGTTGACCTCTCGTGGAGGTCAGGTACCCTTTGCTCCGAGACAGTTCCGCTGTCAGGCTCCCACTAGCTGGCAGGGCAGGTTGACCTCTCGTGGAGGTCAGGTACCCTTTGCTCCGAGATGGTTCCGCTGCCAGGCTCCCACTAGCTGGCAGGGCAGGTTGACCTCTCGTGGAGGTCAGGTACCCTTTGCTCCGAGATGGTTCCGCTGTCAGGCTCCCACTAGCTGGCAGGGCAGGTTGACCTCTCGTGGAGGTCAGGTACCCTTTGCTCCGAAACGGTTCCGCTGCCAGGCTCCCACTAGCTGGTGATACGCCCGAAATGGTCTACGTATTTAAACGCAAGTGCACGTGCCGTGTCAAGTAATAATAAGTGAGTAAGAATCGTTTCCACAGGGAGGTGATTGGTTTAGTGCTCGCAAATACTAGTTAGGCCTTTTCCTTAAATCCAAGTTGAATGAGATTTGTGATTTTCTTAAACTATCAAAATTAAGAATGCAGACTTATAAATGAAATTACTACGGATCTTTGGGAAAATACTTTTCTTATCAAAGGAGAGAAATAATCTCGTATCATGATTTCCTAGGTTTAGTATGATGAATAAGTGAATGTGTCGTTGTGAAAATCCGTAGTGAACGTGCCCTGCAACGATCTTAAAATAGAGAACCGTATCTCTCGATATCGGCAATCCCTAGTTCTATATTTCCCCTTGGGTGAAATAAGAACCGCTCAAAGATCGAAGACCTAAGTTGCTAACACCAAGAGAAAGTCTCCTTCTCTCTTCAAATGCTATATCAAGATTACGATATACTACCGCAACTCCTCTCTCGATTTATGAAGCGTAGCATAAAGGTGAAACATTGGCCAAACATTTCAGAAATAAAGATCGTAAAATTGATAAAGAACATTCACCAAGAATTCTCAACAACATAAACTAGAAAATATCCATCAAACACAACCTAGTACTCTCATAATACAAGATTAAGGAAGAATTAGTTCATGGCGTTGGAGAAATCACACAAAATATTGAAGTAGATCTTACAAAACATAGTGGTTCATGCTTATTCGCTGCAGGAATCTCTTCCTAAAGTCGCTTCTTCGATCCGCACGAAGATCTCCTTCTTCTTCCTCTAGCCGTCGCTCTCCAATGGAGGTTTTCTTCCCAAGCCAACCCTAGATGGTGCTCTCCTCCTTAGATCCGAATTAGTAATCCAAAAATTATCTCCTTTGGTCAGTTTTTATCATTAAAAACGTCCATACTCCTGAAAGGACGCATCCTTCCATAATTAAAAATAGCGGGAATTCGAATTTGAAATTTAAAATTTCGGACAGACACATGTTGCAGTTTCAAAATTGGATGTTGCAGTAACTGGTCCAGGCCAAAAATAATAATTCTGTATTCACTTCCAAGTTGATTTCACCGGCGAATCTTGCATAGAAAACCATGAAATAAGATCAACTTAGTACCATAAACATTAAAATACTAATTAATCATATTTTATCATCATTTAAGCTCCTTTTTATTAATTATGAAGTAGAAATATTAGGCAAGGATAACTTCAATTGAGAAGTTATCACACTTCCACACTTAAATTCTTGCTAGTCCCTAGCAAGATAAGTTCACAATAATAATCTGGGTAAAAGGATAATACGCAGTGCATGATTCAATGGTACTTTAAATTTGTGACTGTCTTGAAAAACCAAATAATCGAGGCACACTCAAAATGTTTGCTTTACTAACATGATAGGTTTGGAAATCAAAAGAAATCCAACCATTCACAAATCCCTTAGTTAGATGCTGCATTAGAGCTCAAATAAACATCCTAGTGTGATGTGTGGTAACAAATAATGTACTCTAATGCAATACTTCCCTTTTGAACCCCCGCATCTACAGGTAATGACAAGGTTAAGCTAAGTAATTAATTTCGCCTCCATATGAGTTAGTAGTTCCAATAAGAACTAGGATATGTTCAAGCTTGGCTTAGCGTTTAGGAATACATTGATTAATAGATGTAGCTCCCTAGTTAATACTCTTAAAGAATCGTCATATTGTGGTTGTCACATTTTTCTAAGACTATCCATAGTAGGGATCTTTCCAAATATAAGTACACATAACTAGGCCACATGTCACTATGATATTTCTTCTTTTCCATTTTTTTATATCATCATAGTTGGGATCATTCCGAGTATGCATTCACATACTCGGGCCACATATCACTATGACTTTTCTTTTGTTTACTTACTTTTTTTTATCATAGTTGGGATCATTCTAGGTATGTGTACATATATTCAGGCCACATATCACTATGAAATTTTTATTTTGTTAGCAACACTCACAATAGGCTACTTCTTAAGACACAACCAGTGGGGACATATGAAATTTAGCCATGGAATGATGTGTATCAAATGGTTCAAGCTCAAATAATGGCGTGAATGATCAAAAAGCTAGGACGAACTAACTATCCTCATATTTTGGTGTACATAATTTACATCGCTCTTACTCACCACTCCCCATTAAATTTAGAGGACAATGTAGGAAAGCATGCAATGGACGTACATCAAAATTTTAGTGCACGAAAACATTTGCTTAAATGAGCTCAGTCAAACCAACATCCTTCTAGCTTCAAATTCATTAGTTGGGTTCTTAAGATTGACATGCTCTACCGATCATTGAAGAACTCTAGAGTAACCCATAGATTAATTCAGGATAAAAGATAGTATTATTGAATTCATATGTAAAGTAGCCTTTACGATTAATTCAGGACAAAAGATAGTATTATTGAATTCATATGTAAAGTAGCCTTACCCAGTGGGGACAGGGCTACACCCCTCCACACTTAGAGCGTTGCTAGGCCCTAGCAACTCTACTTCTAGAGCACTAGTTATGACAATAACACACCCCTCCACACTTAATACGTTGACGTAATTAATGACGTTATCGAATGAGCATACATAAATAAGGAAGAAAGCAGTTAAAAGTAAATGACTTCCCTGAAGAATTAAAGCCGCGGGAGGATTGATACACATGTGCGCAAGATAACCAATCCTGCCGAAGACGTGCTTCTCCATGCGTGTAAGGACCTTCGTTAGTGAACACAACTGCATTACCTGCACTTGAAGTGACATAGGACGCAACGGAATAGAAGTACTACGAGGGATGATAACAAGATAATTATTCATCGGATAATAGAAGCAAACATACTTGATAAGTAGAGCAGGGTAAAAAGTCATGTTCCATACATTATTATTAGCTGGGATAAAAACATGCAATCATTGGAAACACAGTCCAAACACCAGCACTGATGAACATATAACCAAAACAGATTAACAAAAATCAAAACACAGTTCAACAAAATGAGTATACTATAAACAAAAACACAGCTTAACATAGCTGTCCAAAAACCAAAACAGAGTTCACCCAAAACAATGTCAGTCTCAATCACAACTTAACATAACTGTCCAAAATATAGTATAGTATAAACCAAAACAAAAGGAGATTGTCTATTCGTCGTCTCCATCCTTGTCATCTTCATCCTCATCACTCTCTTCATCACCTTCCGCATCATCAGCATCATCTCCGTCGTCATCATCAGCCTCATCTTCAGCAGCTACATTTTCCTCATCGGCTGCATCGTCGTCTGCATCCCCTTCTTCATCTTCAGTCTCATCGGCATCCTCATTCCCTTTGGATCTACGGATGTGAGGATCTACTCGCATGTAGTCGGAGTTGAGCAAATAACCTTCATTATCAAACTGCTTCCGCATTCTCAGCTTGGATGGTGGCCGAGGGAGCTTAGCTTTCTCCATTAACCTGTAAAGAAGGGTCCTTTGCTCATCCAATTCCTCTTGCACATGAAGATGGTGGCATCTCAAGTAGGCTTTCAAATATTGTATCTCCTCCATCATAGCATCAGGATCACCACCTCCATCTTCTTCCTGAATTTCAACATCCATAGGCTTGTCATCTTGTGCCTTAGAGGACTTGGCCACGGTAGAATCATCAGTAACCTTTATGCACACCTCCACCACCGTCTTGGTTATGTGGCCCTTCAACTTTTTGATCACATCTTCTTCCTTTTCCGGCACGTCAACTGCACGACAGAGATCCGTGATAAGGACAGGATACCAAAGTTGCTTTGGGCCTCTCTCCTTTATCTTCTCCTGCAGCCGATGCGCAATTACTTTCCCCACATTGAATTTGATGCCCTTGAGGATACAGTAGAGGATGGCAACTTTGTGGATAGGCACATTATTGAGGTGCTTTGTCGGAAGTATGGTGGCATTGATGAACAGGAGCCAAACTTTGGCCTGTCTAGTTAAGCAAGTTGCTTTCAGGCACTTGGTTGCCACGTTGGTCCATACCGGTCCCGACGGAATGCAAACTACCTCTGCCATTGCTTGTGGGGTGACCTTAGCAAGGACCGTAGTGTAATCAACTTGAGCATGGTCATCCAAAGCAAACAATTCAGAAATTCTCTCAGCTGTAAACACGACCTCCTTCCCCCTCACAATAGTCGTCTCATCATCCGCTGATACGGCGTTGGCGTAGAACTCGTAAACGAGGGTAAGGGCAACGTCAGTCCTTGGGTGGCAGAAGTGCTCCCAGTTTAGGGCACAAATTTGATTTGCATAAGCTAGGTTCCAAGCCCTTATGTCCATTTTGAATCCTCTTTCCATGATGAATGGAGTGGTCCTCACCTCCCTAAACCGTAACTCCGCCGTTTCATTTTGGAATGTTCTACCGCCCTTGTCAATTGATTTCCCCTTTTTCTGCTTCTTCCTCTTCATCCCGTTTCCTAGATTGGTCGGGCTCTATTACATTGGGATACAAAAAGAGGAAGCAGTTGGAAAGGAAAGGGGAGAGGTTAAAGTTACCTGAAGGACTTTTGGCGACCTTCTCCGGCGCAGCCGTGGTCTTCCGCCGCGTCTCTCTCATTTTTTTTTCGCACGCAGTGTCTCCCCGCGTCCTCTCGACTGGTGGTCGGCGTCCGACGAACTAGGAAATGATGTCGCAGCAGCCTCCAGCCGCCTGTCGCTTCAGCAGACGCAAACGGAGGGTCGCCGGCCGCCGCGTCGCTCCAGCGCGAAGGGGAATGTCGTGACCTAGGCGAAGGGGAATGTCGTTGCTTTTATATTTTAACTTAATTTAATCTTAGGGGATTAATGTGATTTAGGTTTAGAAAGTCTTAATCCTGATTAATTAACCTAACCGCCTTAATTAAGAAGGAATTGAAACGTCACTATGGTCCGCCCGCGGCGGTTCACGCAAACCGGGCGCCGGTTCAGCTCCCAGCGCGAATGAGCGTATGCAGGCAGCAAAAAGAAAATGACAACTTCCACTTTTTGCGTTGTCATTTTCCGCTGAACCGGCGGTTCACGCAAACCGGTTACCGGTTCATAACCCAGGAAAATTCCGCCTAGGAGGGCAGAAAAACGAAAATGACAACATTCGTTTTTTGCGTTGTCATTTTCCGCTGAACCGGTTATATGGCGGTTCAGTTAGACCGGTTCGCGGTCCAATTCCCAAGCATAATGACGTCTGTCCAGGCAGAACACGGAAAATGACAACTTCGCATTTACGCTGTTGCAACAACCTGTTTTTTTATTTATTTTTTTCAAATGGCCGAATTTTTTTCCAGAATCTCATGTTCATCCAGCAGCTTTTCCTCCATTCCAATCCTAAAGCTACAAAACTACTAACTATGAAAACTTAAAACTTTAAAAACAAGAAATAATACAAAGATGCAATGGGTTGCCTCCCACCAAGCGCCTGATTTATGAGTCCCGGCAGGACTTTGCTTGATTAGACGAGCTCTACACGCGACACGACTCGGTCAATGTCGCCTCCCAGATATAACTTCAATCTCTCTCCATTCACCTTGAACTCTGTTCCATCAGTTTCATTTAAAATGGTCACAGCTCCATAGGGGTGCACGAGTTTAACCTTGAACGGGCCCGACCAGCGTGACTTGAGCTTACCAGGGAATAATTTCAAGCGAGAGTTGAATAGTAGAACAAGCTGTCCTGGCTCAAAATGTTTGTCCTTCATGCGTCGATCATGCCATCGTTTCGTGCGCTCTTTATAAATTCTCGAGTTCTCATACGCTTGCATTCTAATCTCCTCTAGTTCATTCAATTGTAAGAGCCTCTTCTTACCGGCGTCGCGGAAATCATAATTAATTTTCTTTATTGCCTAGAATGCCCGGTGTTCTAATTCTAGAGGTAAATGACAAGACTTTCCATAGACCATTCGGTACGGGGTTAGCCCAATGGGAGTTTTGAAGGCAGTGCGATATGCCCATAATGCATCAACTAGTTTTTGTGACCAGTCTCTACGGTTCACGCTCACTGTCTTTTCTAGAATTTTCTTAATCTCCCTATTGGATACTTCCGCTAACTCATTCGTCTGGGGATGATATGCTAATGCGACTTTATGAGTTATCCCAAATTTGTTTAGTAATGCGGTGAACTGATTATTGCAGAAATGACTTCCGCCGTCACTAAGGATTGCCCTCGGGATTCCGAATCGACTGAATATATGGTGTCTTAAGAAATTAAGGACTACCTTCGCGTCATTCCTGGGCATCGCAATCGCTTCCACCCACTTAGATACGTAGTCCACAACCAATAATATGAATAAATTACCATTCGAGTTTACGAACGGTCCCATGAAATCTATACCCCATACGTCAAATAGCTCGACTTCCAGCATTATATTCATGGGCATCCCTTCGTTCTTATGTATATTCTCGCTCCGTTGGCATCTATCGCATTGCTTCACAAATGCATTGGCGTCCCTAAACAAGTGAGGCCAATAGAATCCAGCCTCAAGCACCTTCATTGTTGTCCTCGTTCCCTTAAAATGACCTCCGTAGGGGGAGCCATGACATTTATCCAATATCGCGCTCATCTCCTCCTCGGGGATGCATCTCCGTACGATTCCGTCGGCACCAACCTTGAACAACAAAGGATCATCCCACATGTAAGACCGTGCCTGATGTAAAAATCGTTTCTTTTGTTTGTAGGATATTTCAGGTGGCAAAATATTGTTTGCTAAATAGTTTACTAAGTCAGCATACCAAGGCGTAGCACTCTCCGAGATCGCTAGTAACTGCTCATCAGGAAATCTCTCTTCCACTTCAGAATGTAGTGTCGACTGTGTACTCTCAATCCTAGATAAGTGATCTGCAACCGGGTTGTCCGTTCCTTTCCTATCCTTAATTTCTACATCAAACTCCTGTAAGAGAAGTACCCATCGAATCAAACGTGGTTTTGAGTCTCTCTTCTCCATGAGGTAACGGATCGCTGCATGATCGGTGTACACTATAACCTTCGTACATAAGAGATACGATCGAAATTTTTCGAATGCGAATACCACCGCCAATAGCTCCTTCTCGGTGGTAGTGTAGTTGGTTTGGGCCTCGATTAGGGTCTTGCTAGCATACGCAATCGTATGAAATATCTTCTCACGCACTTGACCCAAAACAACTCCTACCGCGTAGTCGCTCGCGTCACACATCAAGATAAATGGCTCTTCCCAATCAGGTGTTACTACAATAGGAGCGGTGGTTAACCGATATTTGAGCTCGTCGAACGCTCTCAAGCAATCGTCATCAAAAGAAAATTTTGCATCCTTCTCTAGAAGTCCACTCAAGGGTTTAGCTATTTTCGCGAAGTCTTTGATGAATCTTCTATAGAAGCCCGCGTGTCCAAGGAAGCTTCTTAGCATTTTCACATTTTTGGGTGGAGGTAATTTTTCTATCACATCTAGTTTTGCTTTGTCTACCCCCAACCCAGTCCTGGAAACATGATGACCCAACACGATGCCTTCTCGAACCATGAAATGGCATTTCTCCCAATTTAATACTAGGTTTGTCTCTACACAACGTGTGAGTACCTTCTCCAAACACTCTAGGCAGTCGTCAAATGATTTTCCGAAGATGGAAAAATCATCCATAAAAATCTCAATACCCTGGTCCATAATATCAGAGAAAATGGCAATCATGCAACGCTGGAAGGTAGCCGGTGCGTTGCATAGACCAAAGGGCATTCTCCTAAACGCGAAAGTCCCATAGGGGCAAGTAAATGTGGTCTTTTCTTGATCAGCGGGGTCGATGGTAATTTGATTATACCCGGAATACCCATCAAGAAAACAGTAAAAATCATTCCCCGCCATTTTATCTAGGACTTGGTCGAGTAAGGGAAGAGGGAAATGATCTTTTCGGGTGGCTTTGTTTAACTTTCTATAATCCATGCAAATCCTCCACCCCGTGATCGTCCTAGTGGCGACCAACTCTTCCTTCTCGTTCCTCATAACCGTCATCCCCCTTTTTTTGGTACACACTGAACATGCGAGACCCACGGACTATCCGAGATGGGATATATTATACCCGCATCTAGCCACTTAATAATCTCTTTTTTAACTACCTCTTTCATTGGCGGGCTTAAGCGGCGTTGAGGCTCAATCGACCCATGAAATGACTCCTCCAAAAGAATTTTGTGCATACATAATGAAGGGCTTATCCCCCGGATATCAGCGATGGTCCATCCTATGGCAGTTTTAAAATGCTTAAGCAATTCAATTAGTCGTTTTCGTTGATCCGGTGTTAAGTTTGAATTTATGATGACCGGTAGTGTCTCGCCATCCCCTAAATATACATAAGTAAGATGCTCGAAAAGCGGTTTTAACTCGAGTGATGGTGGCTCAACGATGGACGGTTTAACTGACAAGGATTTCTCGGGCATCTCTAATGGTTCCGGCTTACGAAACCAAGCCATTTGCTTCTCGAATGCTTGTGAACATTCTTGAATCACTTCATCATCCCCAGACTGGTCATCCTCCGTCAATAATTGATTCAATAAAATATCATGTCCATCGGAAAGTGAACTAGGCACGTAATCGCATATAGAAACGTGATTGACCACCTCCATATTATCTTCCTCCCGGTGGGGGAACTTTAACGCTTTGAGTACGTTAAAAGTGACTTGTTCGTCATTCACCCGCATCGTTAACTCTCCTTTATGCACATCAATCAAGGTTCTACCCGTCGCTAGGAAAGGTCTTCCTACAATAATCGGAACTTCTCTATCCTCTTCCATGTCTAGAACCACAAAGTCCGCTGGAAATATAAATTTATCCACCTTCACCAACACGTCCTCCACTATTCCCTTTGGAAACGCTAGGGTCCTATCGACCAACTGTAAGGTTATGGAAGTCTTGGAGATTTCTCCCAAACCTAACTTCCTATATATCGATAAATGCATTAAATTAATGCTCGCTCCTAGGTCACATAATGCCTTACCCTCGAATTTATATCCTATGGAACAGGGAATAGTGAAGCTCCCCGGATCTTTCAACTTGGGTGGGAGTCTTTTTTGGAGAATGGCGCTGCACTCTTGAGTAAGTGTCACCGTCTCATTCGTTCCAAATCTTCTTTTCTTTGATAGGATATCCTTCATGAATTTCACGTAGCTTGGCATCTGTTCCAACGCTTCCGCGAAAGGGATATTGATTTGCAATTTCTTAAATATCTCCATAAATTTTTGAAATTGGTGGTCTAATTTACTTTTCCTTAATCGTTGAGGGAATGGTGGTGGTGGATAGACTATCGCACCACTCTTCTTTTTAGAACTTTCAACGGTCGACTCACGTGTCTTTTCTCCTAACACCTCCACTCCTTCACTAACATTCTCTTCTTGTATCAACTCCTCCCTAGGTATCGCGGGACTAATCTCCTCCAACTCATTTCCTTCATTATTCGACTCAGATTTTTCTCTCTCTGGTGCTTCCACCAACTCCTTTCCACTCCTTAAAGTGACTGCCTTACAATGTGGATTATCTCCCTTTGGATTTGTAACGGTGTCCGATGGGAGTGTTCCTTGGGGTCTCAGGTTTAAAGCACTCGCGATTTGTCCTAACTGCGTTTCGATTACCCTCAAAGAACCCTCTAAACTAAGAATGCGAGCGTCACTCTTTTGGATTGATTCTACTATCACATCTTCGGAGTATCTTCTTGAAGCACCTTGTTGATTATAATTGTTATTATTAGGTGGATTCGGGTGTGGGTTTGAACTAAATCCGGGTGGGTGTGTCAAACCGGTGTTGTTCTTCCACGAGAAGTTTGGGTGGTTTCGCACTTCGGGATTATAATGATTAGGAAATGTGTTATTGTTATTATAATTGTGATGATGATTGTTATACCTCGGTTGTCCCCCTACATAGTTAATCTCCTCATTATGACCAACAAGTTGTTCTACCGTAAGAGATGGGTTCATGGGAATCAAAGAGGAAACCATGCTATTAACCTGAGGGTGTGTTTGGGCTTGATTTAAGGTCAATGCATCTAATCTCTTATTCATAGCATTGAACTGTGCCGACATTTGTGCGGCAAATGAGGTCAACTGGTCCACTTGGTAAAGACCACCTACCGAAGAAGAAGGAGCCTGTCGATCGAACGACTGATAATTATTTGAAGATAAATCTTCAAGAATAGCGTAAGCGTCCTCGGGGTACTTGTTCATGAGGGAACCTCCTGCAGCTCCATCTACTTGAATCATCGTAGATGTCTGGAGGCCGTTATAAAATGTCCACACCTGTTGGTGCATCTGCAAACCATGGTGAGGACACTTTTGTAAGAGCTCTTTGAATCGCTCTCATGCGTCATACAACGTTTCCTCATTCCCTTGCATAAATGTACTAATGTCTCGCATGAGTTTCGCTGTTTTTGCAGGTGGGAAGTACTTGGCTAAGAATAAGTCAACCACTTGCATCCAAGTGGTGAGACCGTGTTGGGAATCAAGCCACTCCTTCGCTCTACCTGATAGAGAGAATGGAAATAGACGAAGTTTAATCGCTTCATCTAACGCACCATTAATCTTGAATGTGTCGCACACATCCATGAAAGTTCGTAAATGGGAGTTTGGGTCCTCATGATTCATTCCGCTAAATTGTTTCTGCTGCACTAGGTTCATAGCCATGGAGTCAATTTTGAAGTTATTGGCTTCAATGGCAGGCTTGATAATGCTATATTGCAGTCCTCCCCTATAAGGCATATTGTACTCGCGACAAGTTCGCCTAATTTCAGCAGGTCGTCCATTCTGTTCTACCTGACCTTCTTGACCTAAGCCTTCCTGGTCAACTTCATTAGGAGCGTTCTGATTATTATAATTCATTGTTATTACGTTATCGCTTCCTAATCGAACTGTTCTCCTATTCTGTCTACACGTCCGTTCGATCTCTAGGTTTAAGGGTAGTAAATCAGGTGATCGATATCTGGACATAAAATGCACACACCAACAATTGATGATTGATAATAACTACTCAACAAAACAATCACAAAATAACACGCCAACAATAATAAGAAAATTAACAATGACAAAAACAAAACTTGATCTCTAATTACTAGGGATTCACTAATATTGCAAGAAATAAACACTAACTCTCGCACTTCCCCGGCAACGGCGCCAAAAACTTGATACGCCCGAAATGGTCTACGTATTTAAACGCAAGTGCACGTGCCGTGTCAAGTAATAATAAGTGAGTAAGAATCGTTTCCACAGGGAGGTGATTGGTTTAGTGCTCGCAAATACTAGTTAGGCCTTTTCCTTAAATCCAAGTTGAATGAGATTTGTGATTTTCTTAAACTACCAAAATTAAGAATGCAGACTTCTAAATGAAATTACTACGGATCTTTGGGAAAATACTTTTCTTATCAAAGGAGAGAAATAATCTCGTATCATGATTTCCTAGGTTTAGTATGATGAATAAGTGAATGTGTCGTTGTGAAAATCCGTAGTGAACGTGCCCTGCAACGATCTTAAAATAGAGAACCGTATCTCTCGATATCGGCAATCCCTAGTTCTATATTTCCCCTTGGGTGAAATAAGAACCGCTCAAAGATCGAAGACCTAAGTTGCTAACACCAAGAGGAAGTCTCTTTCTCTATTCAAATGCTATATCAAGATTACGATATACTACCGCAACTCCTCTCTCGATTTATGAAGCGTAGCATAAAGGTGAAACATTGGCCAAACATTTCAGAAATAAAGATCGTAAAATTGATAAAGAACATTCACCAAGAATTCTCAACAACATAAACTAGAAAATATCCATCAAACACAACCTAGTACTCTCATAATACAAGATTAAGGAAGAATTAGTTCATGGCGTTGGAGAAATCACACAAAATATTGAAGTATATCTTACAAAACATAGTGGTTCACGCTTATTCGCTGCAGGAATCTCTTCCTAGAGTCGCTTCTTCGATCCGCACGAAGATCTCCTTCTTCTTCTCTAGCCGTCGCTCTCCAATGGAGGTTTTCTTCCCAAGCCAACCCTAGATGGTGGTCTCCTCCTTAGATCCGAATTAGTAATCCAAAAATTATCTCCTTTGGTCAGTTTTTAGCATTAAAAACGTTCATACTCCTGAAAGGACGCATCCTTCCATAATTAAAAATAGCGGGAATTCGAATTTGAAATTTAAAATTTCGGACAGACACATGTTGCAGTTTCAAAATTGGATGTTGCAGTAACTGGTCCAGGCCAAAAATAATAATTCTGTATTCACTTCCAAGTTGATTTCTCCGGCGAATCTTGCATAGAAAACCATGAAATAAGATCAACTTAGTACCATAAACATTAAAATACTAATTAATCATATTTTATCATCATTTAAGCTCCTTTTTATTAATTATGAAGTAGAAATATTAGGCAAGGATAACTTCAATTGAGAAGTTATCAGCTGGCAGGGCAGGTTGACCTCTCGTGGAGGTCAGGTACCCTTTGCTCCGAGACGGTTCCGCTGCCAGGCTCCCACTAGCTGGCAGGGCAGGTTGACCTCTCGTGGAGGTCAGGTACCCTTTGCTCCGAGACGGTTCCGCTACCAGGCTCCCACTAGTTGGCAGGGCAGGTTGACCTCTCGTGGAGGTCAGATACCCTTTGCTCCGAGATGGTTCCGCTGCCAGTAGGGGGAGGAAAAATCTACCTCCACCCAGTGGCCCTCTTTTGGGGGGCGGGTGCGACAAGTTGGCTTACACCCGCCCCGTCCCGATAGGTGCCTGGCGGCCTGGTGGGGCGAGACCGGCCGGGGGCCAAGGTGTCGCCCCCGCCTCCTTATGCTTGGCGGCCTGGTGGGGCGAGACCGGCCGGGGGCCAGGGTCTCGCCCCCGCCTCCTTCTACTTGGCGGCCTGGTGGGGCGAGATCGGCCGGGGGCCAGGGTCTCGCCCTTGCCCCCCCTGTTTTTACCGTTCTGCCCCCCGGCGTGGTTGTTTTCTATTGGCCCAAGGCTTTTTGGGCGTAAGGGTATTTCGGTCTTTTTACCCCCAGGACTTGGAAAAACTATAAATAGACCCCCTTGGGTGCCTTGGAGTGGATCCTTTTTCTGAGTTCTCCTCCCTTAGCTTCTTCTAGGTAGAGTTGAGAGAGCTCTTCAAGGCACCCTAGCTCGAGCATTGGCTAGGGAGGGGAAGTGCTCAGGTAGCCTTCCGGGTGTGAGGTGGGACCTCAGCACTAGAGCCGAGGGTCTGTTCATAGTCTCCTAAGTCTCCGGTCCGTGACGTTCTCTCGAGTGTAGTAGGTGTGAGGTCACCCCTTTCAGGGACCCCGAACTCCATAGAGGTCAATTTTGGCTTCAACACACGTACTCAACATTCAAGCATATATTAGTTTACCGCTAACAAGAACTGCTCATTCCTCTCATTATAATCTGCTATAATTACAATATATACTCTCCGTATATTTGTTGACTATAATAATCGCTAACTCAACCTGCATTCAATCTTTTAACAAACTGTTGTTATAAACATCATGTTCCTTCTGTGAAGGTTTGCCAACACACCAATTCATCAAAGGCTTATAATATTTACTTCCCCGGTTGACTTTATTACAATTAATAAATACTAGCTCAAAGATAGAGCGGACAGAAACGTTGTGCCATTTACTACGAACAGTCCATGGTCTCTAATTTCATAAATGATTGGGTGAACTCTACACAACTTTGATCACATTGTAAAGGCGGTTATGTTTCTCACGACAAACTGTATGCTTCCCCTTAGGAAGAACATTTACATGTCAAAAACGTACTGCTTACAAAATAAAATCAACATGATTTGAAATTTCACTGTCGAATAATATTAGATCAAAACATCTTCAAGAATCTCGGGTGCTAATTGGTACAACATTACCACTGACTGATTTGAAATTTGCAATGCACTGTACAGTTATTACAATGTCTTCGTAACTTATACATTTTCTCACATCACATGCACTTCAAAATTCCCATTCAGTGGATCGTCTTTCAATTATTTGACTGCTCCTGTATGTACTAAATGGCAGATTGGAAATCCTCTCACTCT
This sequence comes from Platanthera guangdongensis, assembly GCA_039583875.1. Lineage (NCBI taxonomy): Eukaryota > Viridiplantae > Streptophyta > Magnoliopsida > Asparagales > Orchidaceae > Platanthera > Platanthera guangdongensis. The sequence continues at coordinate 18,533,232 of CM077166.1, read as the reverse complement.
GAAGTCACTGCCCCTGCTGCTTCCCTTGCGATCACTCCTTCAGTTCTTAAGCCGCTAAATCAAGGTGACAACTTCCTCCCTTCGTGTGGACTTAAGAGTCAACCTTAAAGATCTTTAATTACATTGTTCAGAAGTTTTTGAATTTGTCCTACTTTTAAATTAGCCTCCAGGAAAAAATTATGAACACACGAAAAACTCATTTGATTTTTTCTAAACAAATGTAGGGGGAGTAAATGTTTAGCATGTGACGATGAAAATAGAACTTCTCTGACTGCCACACCTGTCCTAAACAGAACGTATACTCCTCTGAACTCCGACCATTACAAATAAACAAGCAGCGTTTGCTACTTACGCCAAAAAACCGAAACTTTTCCAACCAATAAAGTGAGCTTCCAAAAAAATTACTCCTGCAATTTCGCCCTTAAATAACCATACACATCAATCATGATGATTTCACAAATCAAAATTCCCATAACCTCAGTTCAAATCCCCAGAAACATGAAACTGAAAGTGCGCCGACAATAGAGAACTGTAGATGAGACTGGGAAAAGGTACAAGTACAATCCTTCCAGGCCAGTGAGGATATGCGGGGTGGATGTGCGACTCATACCCTTGGCTCCGCCACGGTGTCAGGACAAGCAAGCTTCGCCCAGTAATTGCGTCTTCTAATGAAGAACCCAGTTGATCCATACTCTTGGAGGCGGGTTCTCCTCTGGTAATTCCTTCTACTCATTATGTTTCTACGGACGGAATCCAATCTTTCTATATGAGATTCAATCTAACTACAGCGCGAAAAAAGTTCAGCAGAAGATCCGAAATAAGCTGCTAAGCTCCACAAAAAAATCGGTGAAAGAACATTCTCCACTCTCTCAATTTTGCACGCCACAAGTTCCTTAATCTGCTTATCCCTCATTAGCCATGGATCGTGCAGCACTGACCGTCGGTCCGACGACGAACGTCCCGATAATGCACGACATTGATCTATTTTTAGTTCCAAGACATCAACTTCAGAGTCGAACCCCAATTTCAAGGTTTCTCCCTTTGAACAATTTGTCGTTTCAGTGTTGCTTGCACAATCCAGTCAAAATTGACAAATTTGCTTGCTCTTTTTTGAACGAGACACAGTTACGAGATTTAGAAAATGTTTTTTTCTCGGGAATAGTTGATGTTGCACTCCCAGTCAACCCCCTGAACAACTTCCTCGACCACAAAACCTCAACATCGACTCCTCAATATCACATCTTCGACGATAGAGGCCTCTCGGGCTACTGTTGTTTTAGCTTCCCGCTTTTACAACCTACCAGTCCATCTTCTATTTTGAATAGCTCCTTTAGTACAATTTCATTTTTTTTGGTTTCTTCCGCATGTTCTCAAACACATCTGCTCTTTAAATCATGCACTACTTTACTCCACCTCTTCTCATGGCTGGAACTATGCAAACACTGCATTCCGAAATTTGAAAGCAGTTAGGACTTCTAAATTGGAAATCATAAATCCGCAATCATAACCCGATATGAACACAGATTTTGTTTCCATTGAGCCAAAATTTTCCTGTTATTTCTGATATGGGCTCTGATTTTCATTTACGTATAAATTTCCGTGTGCATTTCCTATTTCACTGCACTTTCATCAACCTGTACACTGGAATTTTCATTGCATGTAAACCACACTCACATTCATACTGGTTCATCTTCCACAACTCACAAGAGTAAAAAAAATAACTCATATTCACATGTGCGTAAGAGTGTGTTCTACACTAACAGTAATTGAATGTTATTATACATTACACGTTACCATTCTTCGTAGCCAGGTGTTTCGTCCCTGATACGCACTTTGACTTCAACCAAAAAAATTGAGATGTTTGGGTCAGCATCTTCGTCAGCCATGCCGCAGAAGAATAATGTTCTGTTCATGAACAATGAGCTCGAGTACACCGGCGATGTGCCACCCGACATGCGCGATTACTACTACTTCGCCCTTTTAATTGGGAACCTTAACCTTTGCACAACTACTGAAGTGTTAAAGTCCGAATTCGAATTGCTGTCGGGATTTCTTCATGCCACTGTACGAAACTACAACTTTGATCATGCATTATATACTTACATCTTCGTTTCATAAATCAATACTACTACATATTTTTACTATTGAAGGCTGACGTGGACACGAAGGGACAGTCAGTTGGCACGGGTGAGGTCATTTTTACTGATGAGAAAACTATGAGGCAAGCTGCGATAACTATGTCCAACCACATCATTGACGGGCATAAGATCTCTGTTCGTGAGCTGGCACTATTTGATGTTAGACCTGAATTCTTTCACGGGAAGCCTTAGCCAACTACCTCACCTCTTCTGTGTAGCATCTCCATGAGAGTTGATATTGTGTTTTGTTAATCATACTATATATATAAGTTTATAGTTGTAAATATCGCAAAAATGTATGCGTTTACTCATGGTTAATACAGACATCTTTGAAAGCCATATACATTTCACTTCTTTGGGCATGTTAACATTGCGCACAGAAAATGAATCATCTGTGCTCACTATCCTCAGCTTTTACAATAAGTACATGTACTACGATACAAAGATTGCAACCTCAATTGTATGAACGCGAAGAACTGTCTCATTTCAAATCATGATGTCCTCTAAAAAACCTTCATTTCATGAGGGTCTGCTTTCAATGCTACGTGGGACAAGGCACGTTCAGTGGTGATCCTCTTTGGATAAATAAATACATCTCTGATTAAAATTGCCGGAAAAAAATCATAATTACTCTCTCCACTCCACATAGAGTACAAACATGAACACTGTTTTCACTTTGTCTCAGCGTCATAATGATGAGTACATTCCTACATCATTAGTATATTTGCCACGTGACAGTTACTAACGCAAAGCTCATGCGCCGCTCCCGATTCCCATATCTCCTACATAGAACCTCATAGGTAATAATAGTATGTTCCTTCAATACATAAACACACATATACAGCAATTTCGAACTTGCACGCTTTCCTCATTTGTACTCTCATTTATTGCCTCACCCCTGCTCTTTTACCTCCTCCACTGCTCCTACTTAATGACTGCCAGAAATCTTGCCCATTCTCTGTGAATACTTAGCAGTGTAGACCTACCTAAAATATATCGTATCTGACTGTTGAACTACCGTATTAAAAGTAAATAGTAAATTGAGACAAACTCATATACATATTTGTTGTATATTTGTTATACTATTTCTTAACTCATATGTATACTTTATGTTATGTTCCTTTTATTTACATGTTCGATCCACGTTTCATCGTATTACATCATATTTCACAGTAATGATTTTAATTTTATGCACTCACACTAATTTCTGTACTCTTATGATACGTACATAGAACATCATAAACACGTTTTTATACTATAATCATTACCTGATTAGGCAAATACACCATTTGTCATCTCAGTTGTACAAACGTACAGACTTTTCATATAAACAATATGTAAAAAAATATTACCTCAACGTATTGAATTTCACATAATATACGTTGATTCTTAATCATAGTACAATGTACGTATGTCACACTGTGATGCGTTTATTAATGATTACACTCCTAAAATTTGCGTGTACACATTTATAGATATGGAATGCAACGACAACATAGTGGACGTACATGCATCTGCTCAATCTGATGTTTGTGCTGAAGCTCTCTCTATGCCCGCTCACCAACTTCAACGTCATGGTCATACTCAGTGTCTCTCTATTCACATTGAAGAAGGTGGATTACATGAACTGTATAACTACTCAGACACATCATTACGGAATGCGCATATGACAGAATCAGAACGTGCTGCTGAACGAGCTTCCAATCGAGAACGTTCACAGAGAAGAAGATCTCTGATGTCTACCGAACAACGTGCGTCTCAACGAGCACACAACCGTTCTTACCAAGAGGCAAGACGTTCACATATGATAGAAACACAAAGAGCACATGAACGCGCGATGAGACGTGCTGCTGCTCAAAGACGGCGCCATCAATTACCCCGTCAATGTTCCATATTGCCACAACAGTCATCCACGGTCCACTGCACTTCTGCATCGCTAAGTCAAAGAAGTACACATCACCCAGCTTTGCACAACAATGCTTCACATGCAAACATAACTTGGGGTAACAATTACATTCTGTATATCGTCGTTATGATATGCTCATAAATACATTTACATTGTGTAACATCGATATGTTTTTTTATTTCAAAGTTACAAATACAGATAACGGTGTTGTACATAGATATTCATTGACATCAATACCATGTTATTCATCGCTTCATGCTGACCGACGCCCTCAACTTGGAGAATCATCGACAGTGCAACCATGCAGTGCACCCCTGTCTGCGTACAACCTCTTAGTCGTGCCCTCCCACTCAGCTGAGCATATTACTACACCTATTACTACTGAAACATCGTCACATCTACATGTTCCGACGACAGCAGCTGTAAACATAGAACAACTTGCAAGTCATTTACTACAAGAAAATTCCGTTCATCACATGCGTCCACATGGTAACTTTTCTACTACTGTAGTATCGACATATGTGACATGCACATTTTGCTATTACTGTATATATCTGATAATATTAGAATACTATTTGTCTTACAGAAAATTCACCGTCATTGAATTCACAACATGAGGACACAAATGAAAGTTCCTCTGATGTTACTGCTCCTGTGAGGCCGCGACGTCTTCGAAACCACAATGTTGCACGCATTTCTAATACAACGAACCAAATTGTATACTTACAATTACCACTTCCTCACTTCTGTAAATATTGCAATGCTAAGTTGTTCGATGGTGAAACACAAACGATGTGTTGCAACAATGGAAGGATTCAAATTCCAGCTATACATGTTCCACCAGAGCTTTATAGTTTATTCATTAGTAACTCTACTGAAAGCCGTCACTTCCGAAGATATATTCGATCATATAACCATGTTTTCTCTTTCACTTCGATGGGCGTGCTTTTAGATGCGTCTTTGGCAGCTGATCAACATGCAGTATACACATTTCGCGCTCATGGATCAATATATCACCGAATTGGTTCTCTTTAGCCTGCTGCAAACTCACGTCCTAGGTACATTCAGCTATATATATATGATACTGAACATGAGATAGATTATCGTTTGCAAGAAAATACCGAGCTAGACCGTGCATTGTGAAAGTGCAGCTAGATCTGATATACTCTAGAGGGGGGTGAATAGAGTATATGGTGCTTGAAAACTTTTTACAACAATCGTTGTAATCTGAGTGAGCAGGGAAGCAGTTAAGAAATCTAATCACAGAACTAAACTAATCATAAGCTAATCACAGAACAATCACAGCCGGAAACAAAAATAAAGACAAGCAAAACCAGATGATACAAGGAAATATAGTGGTTCCCCTAAACTTGGGTACATCCACTCTTCTACCACCCTAGGTAGGAATCCACTGCAGGATGAGTTGATCAGGTGTCCTGGGCACCAATGAGCTTTTAATAAGGTGCTCAAAAACCAAACCAGATTTTTTGATCAGGTGTCTTGCCACCAATGAGCTTTTGACAAGGTACTCAAAAATCAAACTCAAACTTTTGAAGGGAGTTTGAGAAACCCTTTACAGAGATGGGGGTGAGAGAGTGATGGAAGTCTTCTCTTTCTCAAACAACTGAGAAGACTATATGGATTTGATGGTGTCAAAGCTCCCCCTGAGTCCTTGAGATCTTCAGGAAAAGAAGCTTTGCTGTAGGGTGATAGACCTTCAGAAGTTGAGCTCCAGCAAAAGATGATTTCAGCAACAGCTGAAATGTTAAGTGTCTGGAGTCTTGAAGTATGTTGGCCTTGAACACTTGAGACAAGAGAGATCTGAAGATTTGAGAAAATTTTGATCTCCTTGGATGTGTGTTCTTGAGAATTCTTTGAGACAGAGAATATTCTGTTCTTGTTCTGAAGATTACTGATGTCTGTCTTTCTGTCTGTCTGTGTGTGTGTCTGAGAGATTAAAAAAAATTCTTCTCTTTTATTCTCTAGTACTGAATAGAAAAACATCCTCTGTCAAGAATAGCCGTTGACCTGCATTAATTGCATCCTTAATTGCAAAAATGTCTTCTGGAGGAAAGTCCATAGAAATATTCCTTGAAAATCCCTTGAAACTTGGTCCAGAAATAAATGAAAACGGCTAGAAAATCTTCTGAATTAATTGCAGAATAACTCCTTAACTGATTTGAATTTGAATCTTGAAACATCCTTGAAGTTATCTGAAAACGTCGAACTGAGCTCTGCTATCGTCGAACTGAGCTCAGTGATATGGACTTATACTGCAACAAAATATCGTCGATCTGAGCTCAAAGATCATCGAACTGAGCTCAGAGATAGAGATCCAATACTGAGTTAAAGATCGTCGAACTGAGCTCATCGATCGTCGAATGGAGTTCGACGATATGTGGAAGTTGAGCTCAGTGATCGTCGAATGGAGTTTGACGATCTGTCGAAGTTGAGCTAGACGATCGTCGATCGGAGCTCGACGAATCATCGTGCTGAGCTCGACGATATGACTTGGTCTCAAACTGAAAAAGTCTTGGTCTTGAGGGAAGCTTCCAAACTTAGACATCTAACCCTTAGACTCAATTCTAATTAACCTTTTGAGCTATACAGGAGGTCAAACAGTGGTTTCCTAGAGACATAGTGATCCTGACCCAAATTAGTAATTGGGTGTTTCAACAATCTCCCCCTATTTGGGTTAGGATTACTATTTACAGAGTTTGAAAAAATTTAAATAACAACATTCAAGCAGCAATACAGAAAAACAAAAGACTGGTCATTGTAGAATCACAGATATATATATATATATCATCCCAGATAATAATCAGAAATCAGAGAGATTAACACCTTACATAATCATTTCTTTTCCTTGCCCTTAATGAGTTTGATTTCTCTGTTGGGGTTGAGGGCTTCCTTCTTTGATCTAATATCATCTACTGCACCTAAAGTGGTTTGCTGTTTGGGCCTGGGAACTACAGCTTCAGGATGCAGTTCCATATATCTATCTGAATCAAAAAATTTGCTTGATGCATATTTTTTCAACTCTTTCTTTCTTTGTTCAGACATTGTAGAGATGTTGGAGGAGTCTCTTCCTTGCTCTTTAGCTTTCTTGATCTGATCCAGTGCAATAAGTTCTTTCATCCTTACAGTCCAAGCAGCTGGATTGTTCTCAGGGTCTTCAAAAGGTACTAGTGGCTCATATCTATTAGAAGGATTGTCCTGAGGAGGCCTGGATGAAATAGTTTCCTTCAGTGTATAGGGAAAAGGACCAGAGGTGGTGTCAGATGAAATTTGTCCTTCCCTGGAGTATGGATGTTGCCTTGAGTATCCTTTAGAGTAAACCTGGACTTCTCTTTGATTGCCTCTGTATCCTCCTCTCCTGGATTGAGAACTCCTGGACTGGCTTCCCCTATGGTAGGATCTAGCATGTGGCTGATAGGGAGTTTGACTTCTAGCAGGTGATTGAGTAGCTAAACTTCCACCTGCACCTGTATCAGGAGGAGGTGGTGGAGGAGGATGAGAATGTTGGAATTGAGAAGAGCCCTTTTCATATTTCCTTTTCTTTTTCATTACTTTGAGTTGATTCTTTGAGTACTGCATCCAGTGCTCAGTGATGGGGCAATCATGAAGAATATAGTATGGTATATCATTGTTATCCTTGACCTTGGCAGGAGGTACTCTCTTCATGGCTTTGCTCCTTGCCTTTCTTTTCCTGGCAATGGTAGCAGAAGAATCATCAGAATCTGTTCTGAACTCATCACTTTCAGAACTTTGATCATCATACAGGGCATCAATCTTCTTCATCAAATCTTGCTTGAGCTGGATTGAAGCAGATACAGAACTGGTAGCAGGAGTTGTAGTAGCAGAAGTTGAGGCAGTAGCAGTAGTGACCGTAGCAGATACAGAAGGTGTGGCAGTTGAAATTGAGGCAGAAGTAGTAACAACAGCAGCAAATACTACAGGTTCTGGAGAAGTAACAACAACAGCAGCAACAGTTTCACTAACAGCAATATCAGTAGCAGAATTATCATCAGAAAATACAGAAGTCTCAAACTCATGTGCCTCTGTCATAAGGATCTCCTTAGAAATTGGCTCATCAGCAGTAACAATAATATTATCAACAAAATTTTCAGCAGCAGGAGTGGCAGCAACATTAGAAACAACCACATTGCTTTCAGCAGAAGTAGCAGCAGCATAAACTGAGTGGACAAATGAGGTGATGATGCTGGGGTCACAGCAAGAGAATGGCACAAGGGCCTTGGACAGATCCTCTGGGGGCTAGATAACAACTGTCTTTGGAAGACATCTGAAATATATAGAATCAAATTCTGAGAGCAAAGACCTGAGGTCTATTGCAAAGACTGCAAGAGGAGGAACTGGATCTTGAGACACAGCAGCAGGAGCAATAACAGTAGCAAGAACTGAGGAAACAGCTGCAGGCAGGCTCACTGAAACAGCAACAACAGCAGCAACAGCAGCAGACAGACTCACTTCATAGGGCATCTCCCCCTGCCTAGATTCAGACATGGCTAGATCAAGGC